>JANHAO010018758.1:0-13474 GCA_026873985.1 Saraca asoca
TTGGCATAGAAGATTAGGACATATTAATATGGAATTGATTGGAAAATTGTCCAAGAAAGATTTGGTATCTGGTTTGCCTAAGTTGTATTTCATCAAAGACAAAATTTGCAATGCTTGTCAAAGAGGAAAATAGGTGAAATCTTTATTCAAATAAAAAAATATTGTTACAACATCAAAACCCCTGGACTTAATTCATATGAATTTAATAGGTCCATCTAGAATTAGAAGCTATAGAAGCAACTCCTATGTGTTTGTAATTAAGGATGAATTTTCCGGATGTACCTGGACTTTCTTTTTATCAAACAAAAGTGATACATTTCAAACCTTCAATAGACTTGCAACTGTAATTCAAAATGAGAGAGGATATTTAATTATTTCCATTAGAAGTGATCATGGAAAGGAGTTTGAAAATAAAGATTTCACTGAGTTTTGTAAGAAACATGGTATAAAACATAATTTTTCAACACCAAGGACACCCCAGCAAAATGGTGTTGTTGAAAGGAAAAATAGATGCCTAGGTGAAATGGCAAGAACCATGCTTAATGACAGCACATTTCTAAAGTCTTTTTGGGCAAATGCAGTTAACACTACATGCTCTATAATGAATAGGGTACTTTTAAGACCTATTTTAAATAAAACACCCTATGAGTTATATTTTGGAAGAAAGCCTAATATTTCACATTTTCATGTCTTTGGCTATATATGCTATATTCATAATAATGATGAAGATAACTTAGACAAATTTGACCCCAAATCTGATAAAGAAATCTTCATTGGTTATTCTTCAACCAACAAGGCCTACAGAGTTTATAACAAAAAAACATTGAAGATTGAAGAATCTATGCATATAGTTTTTGGTGAGTTTTCCTTAAGTGATCACAGGATAGATGCAGAAGAAGACTAGCAATACTGGTGGACTTCAGCATCAACTTTGGAAAGTCAGCAAGATGATTAGAAGATTTATGCTACAAAATCCAGTAAGGATGTTAATTCAACTATCATGGACAGCACTCCACCCTACTTTCCAACAAAAACTTGAAAGTTTATGGGAAATCACCCTAGAGAACTCATGATAGGAGATGCATCAAGAAGGGTAACACACAGTAATTTGAAAAGTTTTTACAATTTCTCTTCATTTGTTTCATTGATTGAGCCTAAAAATATTCAAGAGGCCTTGCAAGATGATAACTAGATTATGCTATGCAAGAGGAATTAAACCAATTTACAAGAAATCAAGTTTGGACTCTTATGCTAAAAAATGATTAACATAATGTGATAGGAACTTGTTGGGTATTCAAGAATAAATTAGATGAAAATGGCATCATAATTAGAATCAAGGCTAGGCTAGTTGCTAAATGCTATGATCAAGAAGAAGGCATGGACTTTGATGAAACATTTGTGCCAGTAGCTAGACTAGAAGCAATTAGGATATTGTTAGCATTTGCATGCACTAGGAACTTTAAGCTTTATCAAATGGATGTTAAGAGTGCTTTCTTGAATGGATACATTTTAGAGAAAATTTATGTACAACAACCCCCTGGATTTGAAGATCCTCTGAAACCAGATCATGTTTTTAAACTTCAAAAAGCACTCTATGGCTTAAAACATGCTCCTAGAGCTTGGTATGATAGGCTCAGTAAGTTCTTAATTCGAAAAGGATTTAAAGGAGAAAATGTAGATACCACATTATTCATTTTAGAAAAAGGTAAGGATATTTTACTTGAACAAATTTATGTGGATGATATTGTATTTGGCTCAACAAACAAAGATTTGTGTAAGAAGTTTTCAAAACTGATGCAAAATGAATTTGAAATGTCAATGATGGGTGGACTGACCTTTTTCCTTGGACTCCAAATTAAACAATTAGCTAAAGGTATTTTCTTATATCAAACTAAATATATCATTAAATTGTTAAAGAAATTTTAGTTTGACAAATGCAAACCTATAGGAACTCCTATGGGTCCTTTTCTGAAATTAGGTAGTGATCCAAATGGCATGAGTGTAGATCCTACTCTATTTAGAGGTACGATAGGTAGTCTATTATACTTAATTGCTAGTAGACCTGACATTATGCTTAGTGTTTGTGTATGTGTGAGATATCAAACTAATCCTAAGGAATCACACCTATAAGCACTTAAAAGAATTTTTAGATATCTAGTAGAAACTAAAAATTTAGGACTTTGGTATCTTAAGCCGGTAGCTATAGTTTATTAGGATATTCTGATGCAGATTATGCAGGAAGTAAAATAGATAAGAAAAACACTAGTGGCACTTGTCAATTTATTAGACATTCATTAGTTTCACGATCTCACAAAAAGCAAAACTGTGTTGCTTTATCTACTACTGAAGCAAAATATATTGCAGTTGGAAGTTGCTGTGCTCAGATTTTATGGATGAAACAACAGCTTTTAAATTATAGATTAAAGTTTCCAAAAATTCCAATACTTTATGATAACACAAGTGCAATAAATATAATCAAAAATCCTGTAATGCATTCTAGAACCAAGCACATCCAGATTAGACACCACTTTCTGAGAGATCATGTTCAAAGAGGAGATATTTCAATAGATTTTTTTCAAATAGACCTTCAATTAGTAGATGTTTTCACTAAACCATTAGATGAAAAGAGATTTACATTCATTAGGAGAGAAATTGGAATGTTAAATCCTAAGGAAATTGAACAAAATTAAATACTTTCAACTTGTTTTCTGATATATGATTCTTATCTAATTTTTATTCATTTCTTATTTGACTTGTTACTTTTGATTTTTAATTCAAAAACTAACTTAAGCATTGGAGCTTCTTAAGTTTGTTTTGCATGTACATAAATTCAAAGGTTAAGGTACAATTTTAGATAGTTCATTCATATATATGAAACCGATTTTTGCACTTTGAATCGAAGTCAACATCAATTTACATTTCTTTTAGTGTACTTACTTCGATTATCACATCAATTTTTAGTTCAAAAATTTGGTACTCTAATCGATTTTAACACCGGTTCAGGAAGATTTTCAATGTTTTTGTATAACAATTT
This sequence comes from Saraca asoca, assembly GCA_026873985.1. Classification (NCBI taxonomy): domain Eukaryota; kingdom Viridiplantae; phylum Streptophyta; class Magnoliopsida; order Fabales; family Fabaceae; genus Saraca; species Saraca asoca. Next base: position 3,035 of record JANHAO010018758.1, read on the forward strand.
TATATGTAGAAATCGATTTCCTAATCGATGCAGATATAACAAGCATTCATAAATTGAGGGGAAGCAATGTTTTTAATTTTTTTTTCATGCTTCCTATACTATATTCTTTTTTGATGTTTCAAAAGAGGGAGAAAAAGCATAATGCTTCATTTTAGATGATATTCTTCCCTCAAATTTTTTTTACTTTGAACCTTATCTAAAATTGTTTATCAACATCAAAATGTGGGAGATTGTTAGCCTAGATTGCTCTAGCTACATATTTTCCTTGATTTTAATGTTGAAAAAGAATTTTATCTAATAATATGTTTTAATGTTTTTGATTTGTTTTGTAGGTTCAAAGAAAAATGATTCAATAGGTCCAAGATTAGTTTTAGGATTTATTTTGTTTTAATAGGATCTTTTGTAAATAAGTTCAATTGATATTTGATTCAAATGTTTTAACTAAATAATGAAGTAGTCTATAAATCACTTGAAGAAAACTATAAAATTGTTTTTTGCTTTATGAATTGATTTGCAAATCGATGCACTGAAGAACTTATGAAAAAAAATTTATATTGAAATTGAAGTTGCAATCGATTTATGAAATACAGATTTCAAAATTCTTTTTATAGAAGGTTAGGAAAATTGCTTACTTCGATGCAATAATCGATGCGAAGGCTGTGAATATCATATCGTACTTTGATTACCACACCGATTAGTTAGTTGTAATCACTTGTAATCGATGTAACAATCGATATAACAACTGAAAGTTAGTTATTCTATTATAAATGGTTACAACAGTTAGAGCAGCCCAACTGCCTTCTCTATATAAACAATTTCTCATAGTTTTTCTTCATATTCAATTGCAAAAACATCTAAAAAGAGGAGCTAACACGTTTTCTCTCTACCTCACAAAGGTTCTAAGATTTTAATCAACGCTTTTGGACCAAAGATCAGCTAAGTTCATCTTAGTTTTGTTTGAGAATTTCATCTTAAACACTGGTATTATATTTTTCAATCCCTTCTTATTCTATTTCTTTTTATTTGAGATTTTTAGGAGTTAGAAATTTGTATAGGTTTAGAAGAGCCTATTCTAATTCTTCTAGGTTAGCAAGAAGCCTGTGTAAGTTCTTGTGCGTTGATGTAAACTGGCATTTCAGGAGCTTGGTAAATCCTAATAGTTTTTGTTTTCAATTTAAGAAGTCTTTAGGTTGTGAAAGATTAAGTGAAGTAAACTTGAATTGCGGTTTCAATTCAAGTTGAGCCGCTTTAAAAATTTGTGTCTTCAACTTTCTTTTTCTACACTTATATTTGATTATTCTTGCTACTACATTTATTTTCAATCTGCTACATATCTCAATAAGAAAAGTTAATTGAATAAAGGTGTATACAAATTCCCCAATGGGAAAAGGGCAAGATCCATTTACTTTCTGCAATTTAATCTTTTACTAGGACCATCAGGATTTATTGCTATTACCAATTGAGGAACATGATACCCTTGATGGAAAGAGGAAGGCCAAATAAGTGAAGCCACTTCATGAGCAAGTGAGGAAAAATATTGAGAAAATAATGGAACAATATGCACAACAAAGCCAACAAAGGGCACAAGAAGGTGATTTTTGAGTTGGGTGATTGGGTGTAGTTACATATGAGGAAAGAAAGGTTTCAAGCTCAAAGGAAAACCAAGCTCCACCTAAGAGGTGATGATCCTTTACAAGTGGTGGCTTAAATCAATGACAATGCATGTAAATGAGATCTTCCTAGTGATTCCAATATTAGTGCTACTTTTAATGTTTTTGACTTTTCTCCTTTTGATGTAGGTTTTGATTTAAGGTCAAATCCTTTTGAAAAGGTAGGGAGTGATAAGAACATGGGAGATTAAACTAAAGATCACCAAGAGGCTTTGCACTTACCAAGAGGACTCATGATTAGAGCCAAGACAAAGAAGATGAGGGAAGTAATTCAAAGGCCTTGTCACATACTTTAGAGCTCACATGGGAAGCATGGCTTTAGGAATTCAAGAGTTATTTGCATAGAAGCCATGCCACCCACTTAGGCCACTTGGAGCATCTAACATGGCAGCAACCTAGCATCCAATAGGGCATCCAATTTGGCAACCTTTTTTAGCATTACACGTGACTGATTTTTGGGCATGGTATAGGTTATTTTATTATGTCATTTTATGAGATATTTTATACTTTTTTATTGTGTTATTTAAGTGCTAGTATTAGTGCCACATGGGAGGGGCTGATTAACCTATTTTATGTCATGTGTTTGAACCTTTGTAATAGCCTAGACTTATTTGTTGTTTTTTTTTTGTGAAATTTGTTTGGTAGTTTGGTGGGCTTGTTTGGGACATTAATGTATTTTTGCTATTAGTGAAGGCATGTTTACTTCACCATTTAGATTTGATCATTTATGAAATTGAAGCGTTTCTTCTTGAAAGAGTGCTCTCATAGGGTTCTTGCTAAAACTTGAGACTTATCAAAGAGCTTGCTCTTTATAGTACCAAATTCATCATTTATCACTCTCCTTCTACCTATTCTAAAATGTGGCATGAATATCCTTCTTTTTCTTTTTTTTCAATATGTTGTTGAATTTTTTGAATTGAAGAAAGGTTTATGGGCATTTCCATGGGAGATCATATCAGGTGATTTTGCCAATTTCTTCACCTCAAGTCCAAAAATTGGCATGTTCACAGATCTCTAACAGCTATAAAATTTTGATATAAATTAGTTAAATTAATTACCTACGTAATGACTATAAGTTTACACTCACTGGACACCCTGTTGCCCTAGTTTTGATCTTTCTAAAATTTTTTAGAAATTAAATTTTGATCACACAAATTTTGCTCCATGAGCATTTGAATTAAGAATTTCCACTTTTTAAATATTCCTATTATTCATAAAATCTTTTTCCACTATGTCTGAATACTTTGTATCCCAAAATTTATAGTTTCAAATTCTTAAACTTTTTAAAGTTACCCCTTTTAGATTTTCTAAAAAGCAATTTTTTCATCAAAATTTATTTTAGAAAATTCAGGATGTTATACATATAAATTAAAAATCTTCCAAAAATTAGATGATCCATCTTTGAAACAAAAAAAATGGAATTTAATTTATTTGAAATTGGATTAGTGTAAAATTGTTTATGAATCAAATTGTAAATTATTGGTATGTTTATAAAAATTTAGGATTCAATAATTACCTCTTATAACTTTTGGATCCTATAAGGGAAGTTTTGATACCTTCACTTAGATCGTAATTCGCGTTCACATAAACTCACTGACGTTCTTATTTTCCAAATTTTCTTCAAATCTACAATCACAAACAAACACCTCTCCTAGTGGCTTAAAGTGGTGACTAGAATGCTCCACAGTAGAAATAACATATCCCAAGTCCTATAGGCCTTAGATGGTGCCTCTAAAAGTAAAATAGTGAGAAGAGGTTGTAAGAAACCCATGTTTCCTATGGTGGTAAAAGGGATTATGAATTTTTTTTTTTTCTAAATATTTTACTCTATTCTGATATCTCATCTTAATTAATTCATAATCCTGATTTAAAGAATAATTATCTACAAAATTAATTGGTAGATAATGTGCCCATCAAGTATCAATTAACTACCATCATAAACCCATTTATGATTAATTTCTTTATTTATCTCAATTAATTATTTAAATAAATCAAATAATTATTGGATAATAGGATTTAAAATAATCTCATGTATTATGCTTATGTGAACACATCACATACTATGCAACATCTCCCACTCATATACGTGGACATGCATACTTCTCAATCCAATGTCCATTTTAATCTTTCAGTTCTATGAAAATGGAACGTGTGACCACAAGAGAAAGGTACCAACAGGTAAATGACATACTAAATCACCATCTAACTAGTATAACAATAATCAAATCTCACTATACCCCAAATCATCTATTACATCAGATTTTTGTAACTTCGATCCCTCTTGAATATAGAGCCATGCAAAAACCAATCAATGTCCTTTGAGCTCATAGTTACATCAACTGCACAAGTTTATGTAATGACCTAGGCAATAAGCCACAAATTCATAGGTGTGAGACCAAATGATTTTTCCTTAAACACTCATGTCAATCCACTAAGTTTAAGTTGCTTTCCTAGACATGTTCCATTAGACCCCATGATTCTTGGTCTTCGGGAGTCAAGTTAAAGTAGCAACACTCAACCTTAAATTCACAAAGCTAAGGAAACATGTTTTTTACCCTAAATCCTCACTTGCTACCTAAGTCATAAGGAGATCACTTACATATGGTACCTAGTGATCATTTAAGTCTTATCCTACACATTATCCAAGCGTTGGGGCGATTTCTTGTGTGAAAAGGACAATCCAAGCTTGGTGATAATAAATATATGCATCTAATTAACTTTTATAATAAGTCAACAAATAATAGGAAAATAAATTTATTTTGCCAAAAATAAAGTAGAATACAATAATATATCAAATATTCACCAAACCTAAACCTCTAACATATTTACTAAAAACATCTCATACAATGGGTTTAGTAAAAGATATAAGCAAACTCATCACTACTACTGATATACTTTAGGAAAAATAATCTGTATGCAATGAAATTATTTATAAACCATCAAAAGCTAGGAGACACGTTCCTACTTTTTGCTACAATATGAAATAACTCTTTCTTCTAGCATAAACATGTAATTCACCACGAACTTTTGTTTGTTTATGTGTATAAGCTATCAGCATTACTAGTTTTAAATTCCCATTCAAATAACACAAAGCCATATTTTAGGTATCTATTAGATTTCTAAGTATCCCATTGGCTACTCTCTAATGTGTAAGATGAAAACTAATTTAAAATCTACTGACCATGTAGATGTTAAACTGAGTATACAGTATAATGTTTAACAATCTAACTACTACATTCACATATGGAACTTTTTCCATTTACATAATTTTTTCCTCTATCTTAGGACACTGATCTAAGCTTAGGTGAAGGCTCGTATCTCTTGGAGTATTTATGAGTTCAAAATCAAGTATGCAAAAATATTCTATGATCCCTAAAATGTAAGTTTCTTGAGACAAACTCAAGAAGCTCTTAAAACAACCACTTAAAGTTTTAACCTCAAGGACATAGTCTACTTAATCCAAACATTTCATATCAAATATGAAAGCCAACTTGATGGAAACTCAAGGGACCACTAAAGGGGTTATCAAGGGTAATGCTAAGAAGATTAGGGAGACTCTGATGAGCAAAATATTTTTCCATTTATTTCCTCTTATACTTTATCTCTTAGAATGTTAATTGAGTTTAATTTAGTAAATTGGTCTTGCGTTGAGATTTGGTCATAATTTGGAGCTTAATTGAATTAATTGCTTAATGTTGGATTTTTGACATTATTTCAAGTTTTGGGCTATAACTTGAGCTTCAAATGTTGTATTGGGCCGATCTTTATATGGTTGGAAAGTTAAGAGAAAGCTCTACAACTTTTATGTTGAGGCTAGAGATAGTTCTACAATTTGGACTCTTAAAAATTGTTGGGAAGTCGCATAAATGTTTTTGTTTAGATTGACCTTGTCACAATGATTGGATCATAATGGAAAATTCAATGGGTTAAATGAGGTCAAACTAAAGGCCAGAGGTCCTTAAGGTCCAACTTAATGATTTAAATCCTTAAACTTAGTTAAACTACGTAGTTTTGAAGGCAATACAGAGGCTAAAGTCAAAGCAGCATTTTTACTCTGCAAAAGACTGGTTTTGTGTTTGGATTTGTAAATATAATTTAGAGGCTTCAATTGTAACTTTGGCCTTTTATTTTTTGTTGAGCCTTTTGGTTTATGAGTTCAGCCCATTTTGGGTGAGTAATAGCTAAGAGGGAAGGCTTGTTTTCCTGAGAATTCAAATTACTCATTTTTATGAAATTGAAAAGTGTTCATCTTCTTAAGAGCTTCATCTCTTAGGATTCTTCATGAATTTGAGACTTATAAAAAAAATTTCCTCTTTGTAGCACCAAATCCATCACTTATCACTCTCCTTCTATCTATTCTAGAGTGTGATGTGAATATCCTTCTTTTTCTTTTCAATTTTGTTGCTGAATTTTGAAGGATCCATGGGCATCTCAATGGGAGATCACATCACAACTACTCTTTAGTTGCATGCTTAAACTCCACATTAATCCTAGCAAGAAATATGACACAAATTGAAAGAATGAGAAACTTATTCTCCATTCTTTTAACATATACACAATGCTCCTGTTTGAATATAGTAAAGCCCAATGTTGCAAAAGCCTTATGAAATCGACTATGCCATTAACTAAATGAATATTTTAAGTCCATAAATGGGTTTCTTAAATTAAGTGGCATAACTTGTGCATTTGTCCTTTGGCTCCAAAACTAATGGGTGAATCCATATAAACTTTCTCATCTAGTTTTCCACTAAGGTGAGTTATCTTCACATCCATTTGGAACAACCCCAAATTTAAGTGTGAAAGAATTTCTAGGATAAAGTAAATGAGCAAATCTCACCATAGAAGATAAGGTCTTTTCATAGTCTACACCTCCTTTAGTTGTATCAGTTTACCACAAATCAACCCTATTACTTGATTATCCATCAGGGAGCATATGCCCCTTTTATGGCACTAAGCTACTTATCCAAAACAAGTAAATGACACTTCTTTATAGAAAGAAGATACATGAATATCCATAAAAACATTAACAAGGACTCACCTTTTATCTTAGTATTTATGAGGAACATTTTCATATAAGGCTATTTGTAGTTGTGAATTTGAAAGAGGTTTTAATGGTAAGCTCCCACTGTCTTTGACAATCTCATAATCTTGTGGATCCAAATCCATCTCATGAGACTCAGGCATACCATCTTATGATTCCTTTAACTTATAAAGCTCAAGACCCTTCTTAACTTCACTAATTCTAAGAAAGTTTTCATCCAAAAAATCCACATCTTGAGTTTGATCTCTATCAATTTACCATCAAGATGTTCATAGTATGAAACATATCCCTTAAAATGTTCAATGTATCTAATAAAGAGACACTTCTTAACTCTAGGGCATAACTTTTCAAACTTATGATGCAATCAACAAAGCATCCCCTAGAAACTTCTTAGGAGGTTTGCCAATGCCATCATAGACCAATCATTTCTAGTAGTGTATGATTCATTCTCTCCACAACATCATTTTATTGTGGTGTACTAGGTATTGTTAACTACCTATGTATCTCATTCTTTTCATAGGACTTTTTAAACTGATAAGATAAGTATTCTCATTTTCAGTCAATTTGAAAAGTGTTAATGCTCCTTTCTTTCTAATTCTTAACCTCTACTATGAAGCATTAGACACAATTCAAAGCTTCAAAGCAATGTGATAGTAGAAATATTACACCATGCCTTGAGTAATCATCTATGAAGGTTATGAAATAGGATGCAACATGATGTGCCTTTAAATTCATTGGAACACATATACATGAATCAATTTTAGAGGATGTGAAGCCTAATTAACCTTTGTAAAAAGTTCTCCACTTGCTTTTCTAGCAAGATATGACTCACATATTGGAAGCTTTACTTTGGCGTGAGGTCCAATAGCCCATCTCTACCCAGTTTTGGACATTTTATCTTGTCCATCATGTGCTAATCTAAAATGAAATTTAACATATTTAAATGAACATCAATATAAAAAGAAAATACAATACAATACAATACAGAGGATGTTGTCTAAATTCAATTCCATATCTAACATCATTAAATCAAATTACAAGGAACCATAACTACAGAATGTTATCAACATAAACGAAAATTATTTATTCTTAGAACATCTAACTTTTATCAAAGCGATAACAAAAATAGATTACATTAAACAATGGTTGCATAATGCATATCATGCAAGATCAATGTGCAGCTACCATACATAGTAAATTGGTGAGTTCTAACATATAATTCCTTGACTTATGATCTTTTTCTATTGTTACAAAGTGTTTGCCGCTAAAATTTAATAGTAATATATAAATCCTACAAAATTTTAAATCACATGTTTTGTTACTCATGTTTCTAGAATCCAAATATGAAAAGAATGAGTCACAAAGGCATGTGAATATACTAAAATTATAGGATAATAATGAAGGACAAATATTTCTTTACTCAAGACAATCCTATGCAAAATAATCCTTTTTCCATAAATAAAGTATTTTAGCTTTGATTTTTCCTTTGAGACACACTTGCCCTTATGATGTTTTAATGCCCATCCAACTTAACGTCCTAAATTATTCCCTTTTACCATTTCCAATGTTAAGGCCTATATCCTCTATGTAGCAAAATTTGTGCCACCACTATAATACTAAGTTGTGAGTGAAAACTAATTTACTACTCACCAAATGGATTGTAGTAAAGGGATCTAGTTAGGGTTAGGATCATTTATATGATCATGATTAGTTGCTCGTTGCTCTCTAATTATGGTAAAAATTATCCAAAGTTAACTAGCTATGAAATATATTGGATTCATTACACATTGAACTACAAGGTCAAGGCATAAAGCCCAATGATAGATAATCCACCATATTTCAATCTCAATTGATCACACATCTTTTTAGAAAATTTAGGTAGTTCATCAAACTTCCTAATAAAGATGTTGTGCAAATAGCTTTATATATAAAACATGTACCTTTATCCCTTTTGGACCAAGCATCATAAGTTGTTAGTCATGGCTATGCTATGCTTTATTCCTAATTTCAAGTTAAGACACATCACTGGTCAATTAATTGAGTAACTGTTGCTTATACAAAAAGCACTAAACTTTCTTATGCCAAATATTAGGTTACTTCTATCTCATTTCTAAGCAAGAGATTTATACTTATAGGAGTCATTTCATATATCATTGCATATGATTTAATTAGTACTACAAAAAAAAGGTAGTTTAGTGACCGAAACCATGAATTTCAGTCCCAAATTAGTGTAGTGATTGAACAGCCACAAAAAAAAAGAGTGGCTAAACACTTAGTCGCAGTACAGTCAGTGATCGAACTTGATTCAGTGGTAGAATTTAGCAACTGAAAGATGTAGTGATAAGTTCGGTCACTAAGCTCCTCCAAATTTGGTCGCCATTTGACTGTTTGCCACCAAAAAATTCGATGGCACTTTAGTCGTTGTATAATTGTCACTGAATATTTGGTTGCAGTTTTGGTAGCTATCTGTGACTAATGTGGTCACAAAGTCATTAAAATTTGGAAGAATTGGCCACCATATATTTGGTAACAGTTCGATTGTTGAGTAATGGAAAAGTTGATGACTGAAATTTTTAGTCACTAATTCGGCCACAAAATTAGTAAAATCTAAAAAAAAATTAGTCACAAATTTGATCTCTAATCAGTGAACAGTTTTTGTAACCACTTATTTAGTAACTATTTCGGTCACTGACACTTGATTGTCATAAAAAAATGCTACAAATCCAATCAAATACTATCCAATACAATCTAAAACCCATTTAATTCTAGTGTATAATAAAATCAATCAATTAAACATTAAAAGTAAATTTAATGCATAAAAAATATCCAAATCAAAGTGACAATAAATCCAAAAATGTGACAATAAATTCAACTCAATACAAATCCAATCCAAGTAGAAAACTAATCAATCACATATAAATCAAGTAGAAAAGTAATGTGCCCTAAGATACATCATCTGCATCAAAGTCATCATGTGGCTCCTCTGAAGGGTGCTATGCATCATGTGATGCTGGACCGTGGGGCTCGAATGCTGTTGGCTGGGCATCAGGAGACGAATTAATTGATGAAGGGTCAATGTGTAGGTGCTAATACAAATACTCCATCCTTTACTCATTACATTATAATTGCTCTCACGTGTTAATAAGGAGTGTATCCTTGCCCATGAGCTCTATTGTAAAGGCAGTAACCTTTGCCCTTAAAGCCATCTGCACATAATCCTAATCTCACATTACAAGGGTCTTGAGCAAACTCTAGCTACATCCTGTCAAAGTGTTTCCATGCCTCTTTATCAAAAGGCTGACACAAGACACCATCATCCCTCTGATTTTCATAGTGCCACCTTATATGACCAGTAGTGGACATTGATGAATACATTCTATGGAGTCTTGGAACAATTGGAAAGTACCACATTCGGGCTTTAGAAATCTGTTTTGAGTTACCCCTTCAAGAGGTTTGTTTATATTGTTTCTACTCACAAAATTTGTAATGTGTCCTCTGCTCATCATTTTTGTAATACAACATGCAACCATTAGGGTAACAATCAATCTTTACACATCCAACCCTAATTGTGACACATTCTTCTTCGTATGATAAAGATTACATGGCATACGATTTTCACTCGGCATTGCATTGTCCATAACCTCGACCATCTGATTGAAACAACCTTCTGACATATTATAATCTAACTTCAAACTCAGAGCCCACAAAGACATTGACAATTCTGAGAAA
>JANHAO010018759.1:0-13466 GCA_026873985.1 Saraca asoca
ATTTGGTCTACACATTCTATCTTGTACAATAAATACTGATGTAATAGATTTACTGCATATGTAATTACCATTGTAACCTCCTTCCTCCATAAATATGTGGAAGGAGCCCCTCTATAGGGAGAGAGGATTTTTTCCTGCTGAAACTCTGTCAAAACAGAGATCAAATATTGTAACATTGTGAAGATTTTGCATCAATAGCACACTACCATGGACGTAGGGTCCGGTGACACCCGAATTTGGCCGAACCACACTAAACTTTGTGTTTTCTCTTCTCCCCTTCCCCTCTAGTCATTTTTCAATCTTACCACATTTGAATTAATTATAGGTCAGAGATCCCCGAAGAATCCCCCGTTGGTCAAATTTTGGGGTCCTCCGTATGAACCAAAATTCGATGTCAATAGCTCATAAATCATAGCATGCATCCTTAACCATCAATCCAGGGAAATCCGTTCAGCTTCTTATTTTTATGGGAAACTATTATTATCTATTATGTAATCCTAACCAAGTCATGATACTTATTTGCTATAGATTTACATTTAAACTGTAACCCCCTAACCATTATAAAAGGGGATGAAATCATTGTACATGGCATAATCTATTATCAAATACAAAACACTCAACAAAAAGTAATAACAGCCGTGGACGTAGGGGTTAAATTGACTTTAGCCAAACCATATTAAAAACTTCTGATGTCTCTCTATCCTTTCTCTCTTTGTCCCTCTCTCACAATTTACATTCAATTTGTAGTTTGGGGTTCTAGACTTGGGTTGATCGAATTCGACCGTCAACATTTTGGCACTAGACTGCATTCCCTTTGATTTTTTGATGGCTAGAGGAAGAACCATCAGGAATTTAGATGCTGCAGTTAACCAACCTAATGGTCATATGGAACAGAGGGCCCAATTCTCCTTGCAACAGGCACTTCCGCCATCCTCACCATAGGTATTGACATTGGCATGCCCCTAGCAGCCCCACACCAACTTGCTGTTATTGATGGAATACAAGCGTGGCATCAGTGTCATGAGGCACTTGAGAAAATGATAGGAAAGTTAGCTAAGGCAGTTAGGGCATTGACTCAGGTACAAACCCAAGGCTCACAAGAGTAGATTGGAGGCACTACGGAAAAAGAAACTCTTTAACAGCCATAGGAAGGAGCTTACAAAGAGAGGCCAACTAGAGAAATACTTCAGCACACTCATTCTACTCATTTTACTAACTCATGGCCTAAGTTGAAGGTCTATCAAGCTTGTGAGGATGATAAAGGAGATCAACAGTGATGTGGGGGTTCATGTCAAGCTGAAGGCTCAAATAAGATCAATCAAAGACATCTCTCACATCAAAACTCACCAAGCCATGAGCAAAGAAAGTGCAAAACCTTAGATTACCACTCTCACGACAAAAAGAGGAGCCAACTATCTTCCAACCATTGATCTGAGGCTTAAGACCATATGGTTGAGGAGCTGCTTCAGAGGGTAGAGTAGTTAGAATGACGCCCTTAGGTTGAGGACTGTTGAAATCGTTATTAGGGGAAGATGCCATTCACCAGGAATATTGAGAAAGAGCCTTTCCCTAATAGGTTCAAAGTTTCCACTATCCCACCATACGATGGGGATACTAACCCATATGACCACTTAGATGCATTCAATGTATAGATGGATCTTTAGATGACCAATCCTTTGGTCAAGTGTCATGTCTTCCTAACCACTTTAGGAGACATACCTTAAACATGGTTTAGGAATCTCAAAGCTCTTAACATTGATGATTGGGAAGAATGCCAAAGGAGATTTATTAACCAATAGAAGGCACTAAGAAGGCAGCTTACACCACCCTACCACCTCACGACAGTTTTTCAATAAAAGAATGAATTACTGAAAGACTACGTTACCTGGTTCAAACATAAGGCCAGTAACATAGAGAATCCCTCATATGAGAGCATCTTAACAGTGATCTCAGTAGGACTCTGCAAAGATGGAAAGCTATATGAGGAGCTATACAAGTCTCCAGTAAGGGACCTGGGTGAATTCTATGAATGAGTTATCGAAGAGATCAGGTGGGAGGAAACCTTTGGCCCTAAGAAGTCCAAGGACAAGGTGAATAGCTCCAACCAGAGTTAAAAAAATGAGCAATGCCAAGAATAGCAAGGAAAGTCAAGATGATGATCTTGAAAATCAGGTGCAAAGAAGGCTAGAAATGAGCGATCTTAACAAAAAGGTTGCCATGATAGCTACAGTGTCTTATCAGATACTCAGGAAAGGATCTTTGCGATGGAGAAGACTAGGGAGGATTTTGGGAAGCCCAACCCCATAAGGACTCCTGACAAGTTCAGAAAAAAAAAAAACAAGTGTTAAGCTTATCATGATGAAATCAGGTGCAATACTTCGGAATGTAAGGCACCCAAGGATGCAATTGAGGACCTAATCAAGAGAGGTCATTTAAGAGATTATATAGTGCAACCTAAGGAATAGCAACCTCAGTAGCATTAGTAATTGGTATAGCAGATGCACCAATGGACTCCTAAACAGGAGGACACACCCTCGATAAGAACTATATTTACCATTCATAGTGGGCTTCACATTGCAAGTACCTCAAATAGGTCATATGAGCACTACGTGCAAGAAGCAAACCACATCATATTTATGGGACACAGTGAATTTAAAGGTCCCTCCAAGAAAGCAAGGATGACCCCAAACAGCCTCACCTTTATAAAGGAAGATGCATGAAGGGTACATTCTCCCCATAATGACGCACTGGCTATTCGAGCTAGAATTGGTAACACCAGCGTATGAAGAATTATGATCGATATAGGTAGCTCGGTGAACGTCATGTACAAAAGATGTTTTGAACAGATGGATTTGAGCACAAGTCAACTGAAGCCTTCCTTGGAGCCTCTTTATGGCTTTATAGGAGATGCAATAGTACTAGTAAGATAGATCAAGCTTTCCATCACTCTCAAGGGTTCAGGTTGTCAAGCCATCGTACTGGCAAATTTTCTAATTGTCGGTTGTCCCTTAACATACAATGTGGTACTCGGGCAACCTATAATGAATGACCTAGACATGATCATATCAACTAGGACACTTACCATTAGGTTCCTAACCTTCAGTGGAATCAAATGTGCATGAGGTGAGCAGTACATAGCTTGACACTATTATGAGGATGCAGTTAAGCTGGGGGTGAGAGGGAAGAAGGTTAATGTGGTTTTTTATAGAGAACCATGAGCTATAAGCATAATAGGGGTCAGCCAAGACCTCGACCCCCATAAGTTAGATGTAGATAGAGCAAATGGTCCGATAGAGGAGCTCAAAGATATACAAGTCAATGAGGCAGATGCTGAGAGATGCCTTAAGCTAGAAAAAAACTTGTCCCTGGATGTAAAAACCTAACTAGCCGAATTCTTTGAAGAAAACCTAGACATTTTTACTTAGAACCATGAGGATATGGTGGGAATTGATCATGAAGTCATGTCACATAAGCTTAACATCGACCTTCATCACAAGTCAATCCACCAAAAGAGGAGGCCAATGACTGTTGTGTGATACATCACTCTCAAGGAAAAAATGGATAAGCTTATAGCTAACAAGTTCATCTAAGAAGCTTACTAACCAACTTGGGTGGCCAATCCTGTACTCGTAAAAAAGAAGAATAGGAAGGTGAGAAGGTCATCATTTACCTGGGGGTATCTTACCATGCTTTTAGTGTAAAACTAGTATGGGAAGAAGGTGGAGCTCAATTTCCAGCCTATTATGTAAGCAAGAGGTTGCTAGATGCTGAAACGAGGCACTTGCTGATGGAGAAGCTCGCCTACTGGCTCATGGTAGCATCAAGGAAGGTATGACCTTACTTCCAAGAACATACCATAAAAGTGCTCACACAGTTCCCACTTAGGTAGATCTTGCAAAAGACAGATACCTGAAGTCATCTACTTAAGTAGGCAGTTGAGCTAGCCTAGTTCGACATTGAATAAAAGCCTAGGCTAGTAATCAAGGGGCAAGCCTTAATAGATTTTATTATATAGTTCATAGGGCTTACAGAACAGGAAACAAAGGCCTTAAAGGCTCTATATTAGGAATTTTATATCGATGAGTCATCGGGCAAGCTAAAGGCTAGGGTAGGAATGCTTCTGATCAGCCTACAGGGATACAAAATCCTTTACATGCTAAGATTTGGCTCTCTTCCTCCAAAATTGAAAAGTTCGTATGGGCTAATATCATTTGTAGATTTGAAGTCCCTTAGCAGATCATGACAGACAATGAGACCTAATTTAACAGTGAGCAATTCATTAGGTTCTATAACGATCTCAAGATTGTAAAGAGTTTCCTAACCATAGACCATCCTCAGGCCAATGGACAAGTTGAGGCCATCAACAAGATTATCAAGTAGATCCTAAAGACAAGGTTGGAGGCTAGGAAGGGAGCATAGGTAGACAAGCTACAAAAGGTGCTTTGGGCTTACATAACCATAGCTCGAAGCACCATAGGAGAAACTCCCTTCTCAATGGTGTATGGATCTGAGGCCATAATCCCAGCTAAACTTGAGGTAACTTCACAATGAAAAGCTACTTTCAATCTGGAGGATAACAATTAGTTGCTCACTACAAACCTCAACCTCACAGAAGAGATAAGAAAAATAGCTCACCTCAGAGTAGCAACCTATTAGTAATGGGTTGCAAGATACTACAACAGGAAGGTCTAAGTTTGACACTACAAAACTGATGATCCCGTGTTGTGCCTTATCCTCCTTGGAGCTCGTAAGGCCAGTAACGGGGCACTAGATTTGAACTAGGAGGGCCCATACATAATCAAGGAAGATCTGGGAAACGGATCTTATCATTTAACAAACATGAATGAAGCTAAGGTCCCTTGAGCTTGGAATGCTGAACATCTTCACCCATATTATCAATGAACTTGAGTTTGCTTATCTAATCCTATAATATTGTTTGTAAATTTTTATGACTGATTATTAATTTCTGAATAAATTTTCAACAAAGTACTATACTAAAAGTGAGCTATTGCCCTTCTAATCCGAAAGGGGCATTCAACTTGATGTACTTACAAAAAACACGACATGCTAGATAAGGTGTATTCATGCAACCTATTACCTGGCATTGCACTATGCGACCTACTGCTTAACACCACATTCATGCGACCTACTACCCAACACCACATTCATTCAACCTACTAAATTGTATTCATGTGACCTACTACTTGGCACTGCATTCATGTGACCTACTACTTAACACCACATTCATGTGACCTACTACATAGCACTACATTCATGCAACCTACTACCTGACACCGCGTTCATGTGACCTACTACCTGACATCACATTCATGTGACCTACTACTTGGCACCACATTCATATGACCTACTACCCAGCACCACATTCATGTGACCTACTATTTGGCACTACATTTATATGGCCTACTACCCAGCGCTACATTCATGCAACCTACTACTCAGTAATGCATGAATACGGCCTATTAGGTACCTAATTCATGCTACTAAGTGTTCAGCTTGACATATTTACAAGGTCATGGTTTGCCAGTCAAGGCATTGTTTGTGGCTTACTGAACATACAATTATGAAAAATTAGGCAAGTCAAGTAAGAATATTATGAAAAAGTTCATTAAAAATTTCCTTCAATAAGGAGAATTTACATCTGAAAACTCAAAATTACATTTAAGAATGCTACAAGTTACAACCTATGGGGAAGACTAGCCCTTAGAAGATGTGCTTTAGGCTAGAGGGTCCATATATGAGGTGAGTAGGTCATCCATCATCTGATCACCAGTAGTTTCCATGACCTGCAAACTACTCTCTCTTTGAATTAGGTCCCGAGTAGGAGAACCTTCACCTGCTAACTACAAACTCCTGTTGGGAGAAGCTGCCTTCACATCCTCCTCAAAGCCCTTAATGGCCTTAAGAACATTCCCATTGAAAAAGGAAAAGTCCATCTCCAAATGCTCCTCCCATAAGGTGAACAAGAAGCCAGTGGTAGCTTCAGACACTGCCTCGTCTTTAACTCTCATAACCAACACAACGATCTCCACCTTAGCTTGTGTGACCTCCTCTTTTGCTAGAGCAACTTCATTCCTGGTCGCCTCATATTTCTTCTTAAAAGCCTTAGCTCGTTGTATTGCTACATTCAGTCTAGCCTTTACTCTTGATAGCTCATCAACCACCTTATTAAGGCTTGAAGTAAGGCTGGATGTGACAGCCTCGCAGTTTGCCACCTTGTGACATAAAACTTCCTTGGCTTCTTTCTTGGTGACCTCAATGTCTTTAGTTATCTCTTTTAGCTCCAATGCCTCAATAGTCCCAATGGCCAAGTCACCTTCAAGCTTTATCTTCTCCTTGTCTCAAGCTAAAAGCTCGTCCCTCAACTTTATAATCCCCAGCACCCTCTGAAAAATCAAATGGACAAGTTAGATTACAAAGAGGCAAAAGAGCTAAGGTAAAAGGGTTTACTCACCAACAGGCCATAACGAGCTATATAGCCCATCAATCCCTCACCCAAGCACTCTTTCAACTCCAATATTCTAGCATGGGATCCTAGGATCAGGTCCACATACTCCTAGAGAAAGCCAAAATACTCCCCCATTTTTGAGCCAGGACTAACAAGTCACTCTTCAATCTCAACCTCAAGTGTCACTTCTTATGTAGTGATAACAACCCTTTTCCTTTTGTCTACTATTTACCTTTTAGCAGGGGGATTGAATGGGGATGTGACCACCTCGATTGCCTCAACCACCTTAGGATGCGAGGTGGGAGCCAACACTTATAGGGATGCTACTACTATGGTTAGAGAAGATTGACTTGTAGTAGCAGAGGCTGTAGCAATAACAAGAGCTGACGAAGTCGCAACAACAACAGACCGAGTAGAGTGAGGGGTTTGTGGCATTTGGAGGTTGAGCCTCAACATGTTTTCATATTCTTCAAAGTTTGCTAGACTAACCTCCCTAGTTCAATGAGCTCTGATGTCCTTGGTGAGCCCAATGTTTAAAGCCAGAGCAAGCTTGTGTGAACGTAGAAGATCTTCGTCAAATTTGAGATTATTCATAAGATCGTCCACAACAATGAACTAGCCCAGCACTTCAACCTCTAATGTTGGTTTCTCCTTCCCAGCTCCATCTACAAAATGAAATGAAATGTTAAATCAAAGAGTAAAACATGAATTCATACAAGCTTGTACATCCCCAATTCACTTACCAGGAGTGAGGACAAAACGAAAATTATGAAGATGACATAGAGAAGGGCATGAAATGTAAAATCAATGGGATTTATAGTTCCCTACATTGGACTGGCCCTTGGCATCACCTTGTGGCAAGATCCTCTTAAACTCTATCTGATATGCTATCAAATAGTAAATCACATCATTCAAAGCCATGCTCTTGATGCTAAATAGATAGCAAAGGACCCTTATTGAAGGAGGAGGGAGATTATCCCTAAGGTATAAGAGGGCAAGGGAGGTGAGCTCAGAATACGAATTTGATGTGAGCTAAAAAGGGAAGAGTTTCAGTTTATTCAACAGCTTTACAAGGTAAAGATGGACTGGGAACCTAATCCCAATAGCTAAATGGTGACTGATAATAGCAACAAATCCTAAAGGAGGATAAGCTGCGTGGTCGTTAGGGGAATGTGCCATAATATGATAGCCCTTGGGAAGATGGTATGTTTCAACTATGGCCCCAAGATTATCAAGCTTGATGATCAAAGAGTGGTGCTTGAACACTATGAGGTCTGAGGACCTTTGACTCTCAACAATCCGCTAGCCCTCAGTGGGATCAGGATGAGCAGCAAACTTCTTGGTGACCTCACCATTCTCAGAGGTCACTTCATCTACAAAATGCATCAGCTCTCCACTTCAAGCTGGAGAGTTAGAATCATCAGCACTTCCTACTTGGTGACCTCAGCATCTATGACCTACCATCTATATAGAAGAAACAATGATCAGGTTACTAAAAATAGACCATACCTAAAAGCTAAAGCTAACAGAGAATATCCTATGTAGCAGGCCATACATGCCATGTATCACCACATCTAAGACCCAGACCATTGGATATATGGCTCAACCAATGAACCTATTAGGACACTAAAATCAAAGAGATAGATAAAAGGCTAAACTGGATGATCTACGACCTCAAGACCTACAAGCATTTTATCAAACAGATGGCACACCAATTTTTACAAAATAATGAAAAGGATGCAAATAAGCACACTACTGAACCAAGCCACTAGATATCAAAAACCCACAAAGTAAAGCATTCATAAAAAGCAAAAGCTTAAAATTAAGGTTGTGATTAGAGAACTTACTAAATTGATGAGATGAGTCCTAAAAAAAGTATGACAAGCATGATCAATCTCTAGCAAAACCAAAGCCAAAGGTTGTTTTTACAGATTTGGTGAAGCAAAAATGATGAAGAATGATGGTTACTAGCTGAAAGCTTAAAAAGCAAGTAAGAAACAAAAGCACAAGTTTTCAAAGGCAATAAGTGAAAAGGAAAGAAAGGTTTTTTCTCATCTTATATAACTCAATTAGCCTCACCATTAGATTAGGAGATTGATCAATTGCCCTCAATCTAACGAACCAGTAAAAAGCAAAGCTCTATCATTATCACACTGACAGCTATGAAAAAATGCACACATTAAATGTGAAATGGTGGCATAGGTTGGCACAAACAAAATGATAACATGACAAATCATGGTTGATAGCTTTTACTAATGAACTATAGCTCCCAGTCTGTAGATCACATTGAGAGCTAGGAGACTAATATTGTGGATATTTTTAGAATCACACAAATAGGCTGGTAAAAACCTAATAGATAGACTCAACTAATAAGGGCCCAGCTTATCTAGAATTAAGGTCACTAGACTAAGACATCAGGTCACTAAATATGAGCTAAGGTCACTGGTCAACATAAGTCAAAGCAGTAACCTGAGGTCATTAAGAACAAAGCTCAGCTCGTAGATCATAGCATGCATCCCCAACCATCAATCCAGGGAAATCCATTCAACTTCCTATTTTTATAGGAAATCATTTTTATCTATTATGTAATTCTAATCAAGTCATGATACTTATCTATTATAGATTTATATTCAAACTGTAACCCCAACCATTATAAAAGGGGATGAAATCATTATACATGACACAATTTATCATCAGATACAAAACACTCAGCAAAGAGTAATAAAAGCCGTGGATGTAGGGGTCGAATTGACTTTAGCTAAACCATGTTAAAAACTTCTAGTGTCTCCTTATTCTTTCTCTCTCTCTCTCACTCTCACTCTCTATTTACATTCAATTTGCAGTTTAGGCTTCTGGACTTGGGTTGATTAGATTCAACCGTCAATAGCATATCGTAACTCTGTCTTGGTTATTTTTTAGATTTCTAGGGTTAGGAATCTAGATACAAAGGAAGAGTTTAGTCTTTCATTTGCATCCTTCTAGAATTATGAGGTTAATTACTATTGGTAAAAGGTGCATTGAATTCTTGTTATATCATCTAGGTTATAAGGTTGATCATAGTTTGTAGGAGATTTAGAATTTTTGTCTCATAGATTTGCAAAAGTCCTATAAAACTTCTTATTGTAAAATTGGTTTGTAGGAACCCTATCAAATTCCTAGGGTTGTTAATAAAAGTGATCATGTAGTTAAGTATTAATCCAGTGGACTAGACTTGAATTGCAATTTTAATTCAAGTTGAACAACTTAAAAATTTCTGTGTCTTGAATCTTTAATTACTACTTTTACATTACTGCATAATCCTAAGTTTTGCATAAATTCTATATTTCTATTTTTGCATTATTTCTATAATATGGATTTTTGTTATTTCAATTAATAAACAATTTGATTGTTAATTCAATACTCTGATATTATTCTTGTGAATAAGAAAGTCTTATACTATGCATTTACTTGAAAATCAAAGTCAACAATTACATTACAATTGACTTAGTTGTTAAATTCATTTATATTAATAAAAAGCATAAAATTTCCCTAAAAGAATAAGGGCAAGATCATAATTCTTTTTATCTTCTGGGACCAACAGTTGGTATTAGAGCTTTGGCTCTTGATACTCTTTTAGCTTAGAGAAACCAGTGGATTCTAGCTTTATATTCTTGCCAAAATATCCTCCTATGCATAAACCCCCAGGATTTAATGGTGAACACCACACATACTGGAAACAAAAAATTAGGGATTTCATAGAAGCCATAGATATAGATATGTGGGATTTAGTTGAAGAAGGGTATGAACCATCTATGACATTAATAAATGGAGTACCACAACCTAAGCCTAAATCATTGTGGATAGAATATGAAAGAAAAAGACATTTACTTACATCTGAAGTAAAATAGATTATTTCTAATTCTTTATCACCAAATAAGTATGAGAGGATCTCTAATTGTGTTACTACTAAAGAGATTTGGGATACCTCAAAAATTGCACACATAAGCACTACACAAGTAAAAGCATCTAAGGTGCATGTTCTAGTATCTCAATATGAAATGTTTAAGATGGAGCAAGTTGAGTCAATAAAGGATTTGATTCAAAGATTCACTGCAATCACCAACCATATGATGTTGCTTGATAGAAAGTTTAAGAATGCTGATTTGATTCACAAGGTTTTAAGATCCCTAACTAAAGAGTGGCAACCAAAAGTGACAACCATTAAGGAATCATTGAAAATAAGGATGCCAATAATTCAAGAACTTTTTGGAAACTTAGAAGATCATGAATTGGAACTCAAGAGATACAAGAAAAATAGAGATGACAAAAAGAAGAACACATTGTCTTTGAAAGCTGCAAATACACTTGATTCAAATGAAGATCAATCTGAAAATGATGAAGTCATAGATGAAAAAGAAAAAATGGCATTAATTAGAAGAAGTTGCAGAGGATTCTAAAAGAAAAGAGGAACAAAGAGAAGAAGAAAGCTATTATTCCACCATAAAAAAGAAAGTAGAATAAAGGCAAATAAGGAAGTACATCAAACACAACACCAACCTACTTTGAATGCAAAAAGCCTAGACACATTAAGCCAAACTGTCCAATTTACTTGAAGAAACAACTTGAGAGTGAAAGAAAGAAGAGAAAACAAGCATCAAAGAAAGGAAATTTAACTTTTTGGGAAGATAGAGATGTTGATTCAATAGATGAAGAAGCACATCTTTATCTTATGGCTAGATTTGATGAAGATGTTGAGGTATTTCAATATCCATCATTTCCTTGTGGTACAAATATTAGTGATTCAAATAATGAAATGGAAAATGATTTTGATGAGGTTGATGATTTGTATGTTGAAATGTATGATTTTCTGGTTAAAACTAGGAAAGACTTAAAGCAAGTCAAAATGGAAAAAGAAAACTTGCTGAAGAAGTTAAAGCAATCAGAAAAAGAAAATAGTGATCTAAATGCTTTAGTTGAAAAGTTGAATGAAAGAAAGACATGTGATCAATGTGAGTCATATAGATATGAAATAGTTTCACTGACAAAATCACTACAAGGATTTACTGATAGCAATAGAAGATTTAATGAAATTCCAGAAAGTCAGAAACAATTCCAAAGTAAATTTGGTTTGTGATATAGGCAATCTAAATCCACAAGGAATTTTGCATACATTATATGTTTTTACTGTAACCATAAAAGACATCATATAAAACATTGTCCATACGGAAATGACACATATATTCTGAAACCAAAAGAAAAGCTAGTGTAGTTACCTAAAAGATATATTGTTGATTTTTCTAACAAGTTTGGACCCAAGATTAGCTAGGTACTACAAAAGCAAAGAGTTTTTGTTTTGCAAATTTGGAGATAAAATTTTGAAAGGTAAAGTGAAATTACTTTGTCACAAAATTGTTATGATGGTAAAAATTGGAAATTAGATTGTATGAAGAGTTGAAATATTTTTAGAAGAAATTTTTATATTTGAGATCATATCTTACACTGCAATTACTGACTTAGGTATTGGAGATATCCCTAGGTTTGTTTTGCAGGTATCTAAAGTGAAGATTGAGTTTCAATGGTATTGAATTGAGTATTATTAGTAAATATATCACTTTTAAATAGTTATAGGACAAAATTGCACAAGAATTATTTTTAGGATTGCCTAAATTGATTCACGAATTGATCAGAATTTTTCCAAGTTTTTCAAGAGTTTTTGAATCGATTAAAGAATCGATTCACAATCAAAATTTTTTAAGAATTGATTTAAGAACTGATTCACAAATCTTTCAATCTTTCAACAACTCTGAATTTCTCTGAAAACCTTTTGTCTACGTCAATGAATTGATTCCATAATTGATTCACCTTTAAAATAATCAATTCTCGAATCGATTCCATCAAGAATCTTGATGCACAATTTCATGACCACATCGATTCTAGAATCAATTCAACGTTCTAAAACTTACATATGAATCAATTCACAACACATAAAATACACTCTAAATCAATTAGCAAATTGATACATACTTGATTTCTATATATATTGAATCAATTTTGCTTGTATTTAACAGTTACACACTTTTGAGCCAACTAAAACTCTCTCAAATTCTCTCACCCAAGTCTCAAATCTAAATCATTTTCACTCTAATTTCTTCCATAGAATTGCTAGAAACACCAAATTTAACAATTCTAACTAATCAATTACTTCAAAAAAAACTCAAAATCAGCTGATCCTAATTTCACACCGAAAAACCCAAACTTCAAAAAATGTTTAAATGCATAAAACATGCAATTTCAAAGAAGAAAGATATGGCTGCAGGCAAATCCTCTACACATGTGGGAGAAGAAACATATTTCAAGTCACTCAATAAGTATGCTAATTTCATATAGTTATCAAATAGGAAAATAAAACCTTTTAAATGTTTTAGTGAAAAATTGCTAGAAACTACACATTTGCCTGCTCCGTTAGCAAAATACAAATTAGACAAATTTTTGACACACAAGGCAACTACTTATCCTAGGTTAGTTAAACTATTCTATTCAAACTTAGCAGTTGTTGATGATAAGTTATCATGTTATATTATGCACAAACACATTGTTGTTGATTCAAAATTATTAGCAAATATTTTTTATATGGATGCATCACCCCCTAAGCTTAGTACAAGATCCCTTCCTAACTATAGCAAGGAATCTGCCCTTGGATTGCTATTTCTTATTCCACCCCCAAGGATAGAAGTGGAAAATTGCTTATTACTAGCCTATCACCTAAAGATAGGATCCTACATTACGCTATATGTAAGATGATACTTCCATGGGTAACAAATTTTACTCAAATTGTGGAGGATGAGTTATTTTTTATGTGGGTCATAAAAAATCTACTTGATTTTAACATGCCATATTTTATACTTAAGTATCTAGCTGATTGTTTTAAATGGTCAGTGTCAGGTCCCACAAAGGTAATATAAAAACGTGATGAACAGTTTATATAGCAGAAATAACTTTGGATCTTGCCCTTATCTCGTTG
>JANHAO010018760.1:0-13476 GCA_026873985.1 Saraca asoca
TACTTTCAGGCTAGGGAAATGAGAAATAAAGAAGATGATAATGATGGTGAAGAGGAAGAACAATAATGACATGCAATATTTTTAACATGGCTCAGCTAAAACCAAGTTGTACTGGTCCCTATGTCCACAATAGCTTTTTATTGATTTGGAAGAATTTTTATAGAGGTTCAATGTATCTGTCTTAACCTATTCTACAAGTATCTTCCCCCTTCTATTTATAGAAGGTGGAAGGTTAAAATTACCATTTTATATGTTGTAAATAAGTTACATCAAACATTAAATATACAAAACATTTTAATCTTCTGCAAATCAGCTTTTACAGGTGACTTTCTATGGGTGGGCCCCTCTTATTTGCTAGGGCTAAGAATTGACGTAAGCTTGTCTAGCACAGTATCTCACTAAGCCTTCTCCATCTCGCTGAGCCCTTGGCTGGGTAATGTGTCTGTCCTCGCGAGCTGAGATGTTTGACTTAGGGTCACTACTAGTGTTCATTTAGTGAGACTAACCTCGCTCTTGGCAAGCTGAGCTTTAGTGGGGCAACTCACTTCTTAACGAGCTATCTCTCTAACTTTTGGCTTTGTTTCCATCCCTAACCTTGCAATTAATGAGGTGGTGCAATCTTAGTGAGCTAAGCTTTTTCAATTGGTTCTCAATTTCTATTGGGCTTTTGCCTGTCTATTATGTGGGATTGGATTTTACCCATAACAGTAACATGTATTTCACTTGTCTAAATGTTCAAATATATAGCTTGATGTGTAATTCTATAAATTTTCATGCTTAGGTAGGTAGTGTACTAGCCATGGTACTTGAATTACTTTGCTTCAGAACAAAACTCAATATGCTAGGCATTAGAGGAATTTTTAGATTTTACAATAACAAATTGATCTGTCAAAGACAAAATAAAATGTCTTTGTTCTGATTGTAGATTTAAACAATGGTTGATCAGAAATGAAATATACGATCATTTAATACTAAAATAATTTCATGCTAGATATACAAAGTGGATATGGCATGGAGAATCAAATATTGTAGATAGTTGAAATAGTGGGTATCATGCTAATGAACCATCTACATCACAGTTTAGTTAGAATTCAATTCAAAACTTGATAAATGATGCTTTTGGATCACTAGACACCATTTGTATAAACCTAAAACCCCACTAGAATTAATTATTGAAGGTGAGAAGTTAAATCTAAATAATGGTCCGACTGAACAAGCTAGAGAATTTTATGAGGTAGTTAGAGATGGAAATCAGGAATTGTATAAAGGGTGCTCCAAGTATTCGAAAATCTCTTTTCTAGTCTAACTATATCACATCAAGTGCTTGTGTGGGATTACTAATATATCCATGATATTAGAGTTGTTGCATGATGCATTTCCTCATGCAAAAATCCCTAAATCTTTTTATGAGACTAAGAAAATCATCATACTCAGTCTCAACTACACAAAGATACATGTCTATCCAAATGATTGCATGCTTTATTAGAGAAAAGGTGTTGATAAAGTAAAATGCAAGAGATGCCATACCTCTAGATAAAAACCAAAAAGCAACAAGAGTGGAAGGAATGCACCTAATTGTAGAAAGAAAAGGAAGAAAATTCCTACAAAAGTATTATGTTACTTTTCACTTAAACCACATTTGCAAAGATTATTCATGTCATCTAAAACTACAAAGCACATAAAGTAGCATGATATGGAGAGTAATGATAATGGTTTAATGAGACATGCAAAAGATCTCAAAGCATGGAAGATGTTTGATTCATTATACTCAAAATTTTCTTCAAATCTTGGGAATGTTTGATTTGGCCTAGTTAATGATACTTTCAACCCTTACAGAATTAAAGCACCAATTATAGCATATGGCTAGTTATTTTAATCCCTTACAACTTGCCTCCTTAGATGTGTATGAAGTAAAACTCCTTTATCTTTTCCATGATTATTCCAGGAAAACCAATGCCTGGAAATGACATAGATATCTACTTCCAACCTCTTATCTAAGATTTGCAAGAGCTAAGGGATGATGGGATGGAAACATATGATGCATCAATAAATACAATGTTTAAAATGCATGTAGCTCTAAATGGACAATAAGTGACTTTCTTGGACTTTGACACTTGTCTGGGTGGAACACTCACACTGGTATAGCTTGTTCAATTTGTAACTTTGATTTAAGCCTCAATGTCTTCCCTATAGTTAAAAAAATGGTGCCTTATATGTTATCATCACTTTCTAGATGCATCTTATAGATTTAGGTCTATTAAGTCTCAGTTCAATGGAACCATAAAGTTAAGAGCCCAACAAAAATATTACTGGTTTTGAAATTTTTGAACAATTAGAAAATATTGATGCCATATGTGGAAATGTGTTCGGGATGAAAGAAAGAGGAAAAGGATCTTGGGGTACATTAGCAAATGAAAGTGAAACACAATAATGGAAGAAAAACAGTATATTTTTTCAACCTCCATATCTAGAATCTAACTTGTTATATCATGATCTTGATGTTATGCACATTGGGAAAAACTGTGTGTGACAATGTGATTTATACTTTGCTAAATGATCAAGGAAAGATGATGGATTATCTTAATGCTCATAAAAACCTACAAGTGTTGAATGTAAGGCAAGATCTATGGGCTAGGGAGAATGAGAAGTACCCTCTGACACTTATTGGAATGACAAATTCCCAAAAGGGTGTATTTCTCCATAGATTGAATTATGTGAAAATACCTGATGGATATTTGAATAATATTTCAAGATGTATTGATTTAAGACATTGTAAGCTCTCTAGATTGAAAAGCCATGATTTACATATTCTTATGGAGAAATTACTACCATGAGCATTCTATAATTTGTTACTAGAGAAAATAAACGCAGTTTTAGTTGAGTTATGTGTAAGACAAAACAACCCATACCCAAGAAGGAGTGAATTGCATATTTTGAATACTTCCACAATTTTTAGTGTTATCTTTGAAAATCTCTTAATTTTGGAAGGCCATGGGATGATTTTAATTCAAACAAACCCACGATAATTTGATACAGATGTTTGAACACAAGAAATAACAAATCAAAGACTTATGCAAAGTAACTCATTTAACTATACATAGGCAAGGCCTCAATGAGCACATTCATAGAAGGAAATCACTTCTTTCAAGCATACTAATATCTAGGCAATATGATAAATAATAAAGCACAAAATACTTAACAATGTTCAACAATAAAAAAACAAAGCAACCCACAATCTCAAATAAGAGCAAAAATAGATATCACAACATTAATTGCTGGAAAATAAATAGAGTAGGGATAAAAAGATTTAAACACAAGATTTATAGTGGTTTTCCCTTGAAAATTCTTTTCAAGGTGTACATCCACATCCAAGCTCTCAATCAAGCTAGAATCTACTAAAATATCAGTCCCTCCAAGTTTAAATAGGCATAAGGAGAAGCCTTTACAGTGATTGCTTAACAATAATAAAAAACCCCTTTGAGAATCTCAATCATTCACTCAAAAAGGGAAAACAAAGAGCTCAACTACTCTTTCTACCCTAGGTAAGGCTTAACCTAAAAAACTCATGTGTTTGAAAAATTATGATAAAAATTGAAAGGACTCTAGAGTTCATATTACAATTGAAGTTCGATAGGTATTGATTCACTCAAATCTAGCTTGTATTGAAGAAATTAGATAAACAATTAAAGCACAAATGAAAGAGACTATTTACCTCTTATGAATTAGGTTTTTGCTATCAAGTAAAAGTGTGAAGAGGGTATTTAGCAAGAGAGCACATACACAGTAAAATGACTATTATTTCAAATTTTTCCCCTACAATCATAATCGTGAATTCAAAATTTATCGACCAGAATCGTGATTAGAATCATGAAAAATCAGTTCAAGAACTTCAATTCAAATCATAGATATATAACATGAAAGCCAATTCAAATCACCTTGAAATATAACCTTTCGCTCACCCCTGAGAGGCTTGAGATCAGAATCATAAAAGCATAGTTGAAATGTCGATTTGAATCGTCAGATTTTGACAAATATCTAGCACTTACCCCACAGCTTCGATCATGATCACGAGTGCAATTCAAACTTTGCAATCATGATCATGAATTTGAATTTTGAATTATCAATCAAAATCATGATCAGAATCACAAAATCAATTGTAATTAACGATTCGAATCACAAGGTCAAATTTTGAAATTCAAACTTTTTAAATTCATTTCAAAACCTTTCAAAATTATTTCAAAGCTTATATTTCAATCAAATAACATATTTCCAAGTCTAAAAAATTTAACAAATCATTTAAGAACAAATTGGAATGCTTTGGGTGATATATTTCAAACGCAAAAACATATTTCCAAGTTTAACAATTTGATAAATCATGTAAGAACATCTAGAATGTTTTTATTGAAAATATTTCATAAGCTTTTAAAAAATTTCAAAATTTATATTTCAATCCAAAAACATATTTTCAAGTTTAAACAATTTGGTAAATCATGTAAAAACAACTTGAAATGTTTTTGTTAAAAATATTTTAAAAGCTTTTTCAGCAACATCTTGAGTCAAACCTTCTAAAAGTAACTTCAAAACAGGAGCTGAATTAAAAAATCTAATACCTTTACATTTTCACTAAAGAAAGGTCTAAACAAAGATTTCATCAATTGAAACTAAGGTCAACTAAGAAAACATGATAGAGCAAGCTAAGAATTTGTAAAACAAGATTCAACAGAAAGCTAAGAATTTGTAAAATAAGATTTAGCTCTAAATCATAAAAAATTCTATTGAAGAAGAAAGACTAAATCTAAAAGAAAAAACTATGCCCAATGAAGTCCTAAGACTTTACTTGAAACATCCAAGCATCCAAAGCTTTAATCTTCTAAGTCTTCAAAACTTGGATCAACTTTTCTTTCTTCACTTTCTTCTAGAGAGGAGCATGACAAGAATTACCAACACTTAAGTCCAATGCTCACTCTCTCTTCTTTGGTCAATCCTATAGAATAAACATAAACTTTGCAATTCATACAATTAGCTGAATCTAATTTATTATAATGCATTATCTAAATATATAACTAAAATAAATTAATACAAGAACACACATTATCCGTATCAAAGCAGACCTATTAAACATATGAATGATATAGAAATTAGCATATTGTATATGATATAACCCAAGGATATGCATTGCTATTTCAATATATATATATATATATTCACCAGTTGCCATATCAAAACTAATCATGTAAGGTCTTGGGGCTAACAATCTACCCTTTTTTATGTTGACAAATCACAAATGAAAAATATATTCAAGATAATGATTTAAAACAATAAGCTCAACATGAATTCAAAATATTAAGCACATAACATATTTTTCTATTCATTTTCTTCTCCCCCTATTTGACATCAACAAAAGGGATAAAAAAACGCATAGAAAAAAGCGATGTTGAAAAGATAAAGTTATTAACTTCTCTCCCTATTTTTCATTGTCAAATATATCTTTTTGTTTTAACTTAAAACATGAAATAAGTTTAAAAGGTAAGCAACATTGCAAGCATATTTTGAAAGCAAAGACATATATCTTTTTCATATGATCCCAACAAATTTTTAAGAAAAATCATAACATGATCATATGAAAACAATCATCAAATAAATGAGTCAAATGATATAAAATTTTACCTTCTTCCATTAAACAAGCTTGAGAAAAATGCTTTAACATGACAAGTAAATAAATATTAAAAATCTTCATGTTAAAACAATTGTGAGCTATAGTATGGATCAAATACAAGTAAAGCTCCCCCTTAAACCATGCTAAAAATAAGGTAAAAGATACAACCATATGACCTTTGATAAGGCACAATAGAAGTACAAACAAAAGCTCTTGTTTAGCAAAGATAACAAGATTGGAATTGATGAATATAATTTATACATATTTTATATTCCTTTATACTTAGTCTTTTGTCATGTTTATGAGCTTAATCGGATAGTTGAAATTGGTTCTATGGTTTCCTCAATTTTTGTGCTTAATTGAATTTATTTGATAAATTTACACTATTTCAAACTATTTTAGGTTTTTGGGAATATCTTGAGTTCTAGACTTTGGCTTTTAGTGATTCTTATATCTTTGGAAATCTAAGAGAAAGAGATAAAAATTTCATTAGAGTCCTTAGCCTAGTTCAATCGCTTTAGAAGTCAAACAAAGCCCATAAGATGGAATAGAGTATTGACCTTCGACCCAAAACCAATTTCAGTATTTTCATCATAAGTGAAGCTCTACCCATCATTTCAATGCAAACTGAAGCCCATAGGATAACTAAAATCGATCCCAACAACTTTTATAAATGGCTTGAGATCAAACGACACTATTTCGAATTAGTTTCATAGCTGTAGACTTAAGTGCTAAATTCTATTTTGAATTGGATAGTGCTAGAAAGCTATCTCAAGTTTTAGCCTATAACTTGAGCAAGGAATCAACTTTTATGCAAGGTTAAGGCCATTGGACTCCTAAGAGACAAGGATACATTTCATATGAAGGAAGTCATATCCAATAAAGCCTCCTTCCAACCCTAAGTAGTAGCCTAATCAAGAGGTAGTGTAGTCAGCCTATAAATACTAAGCTAAACCAAAATTATACTAACTTTTACATTTATTTTTTGTATTGTCACTAACTTGGGGAAGAAGAGGAGCTCTACTAGGGCAAGACTCCAACCCTAATTAAGTTTATTCTTCCTAATGTGTAACTAAACCCCCATTTCAATATAAAGGAATTTCTGTACCAATTCAATTGTTGATTGTGAAACTTGCTCTTAATTCTAATTTATTCCCAATTTGATTCTCTTAATTCTCTATTTTTACTACTTATAACTGCATTGGATGATTAGACAATAGGGCTTATTAATTAATTTTTCACTATGATTTAATGATAGCTAGATTTCTATAAGCAATTTCATTGTCTGTGGCTGTTAGGCTATGGGGTAACAATAAGGTGTTAATTCACTATTGGGGTAAATTAATTCTCCTAAAGAATTGAGGGTAATTAGTTAGTTTTTTACTTGGGTGAATTAATTAATTAGACTGGTATTTTCATAACTTAATGCTATTGGTAAATTGGTTGAGGCACTGGAGTTCAACTGATTTAACAATAAGAGTCAATCGGATGTTAAGCTTGCTTAGTTGGCTAATTTAGAAAGAAACTAAGAAAGATTAATTAGGTGTTGGGCTTGATTAATTCCTTGGATAATCAATCAAATTGGGAATGAAACAATGGTGTCAAGGATTAGTCACGGAATTGATTGCAAGAGTCCCTTAGATTGAGCTTTCCTACATTTGATTTCCCATTATTTTTTATTCTGTTTTGTTATGCATGCAAACTATTTGATTTAATTCTTATTTCTATTTAGATAATGAACCCCCTATTTCATTTTACAAACATATTAAAGTAGATCACTAGTCTCTATGGACATGACTTAGGTTCACCCTCGCTACTAACTTAAGTTGTTCAACACTATTTTTGGCTAGTCTCAATAGCCATCAAATTTTGGCATTATTGTCAGGGACCGGCTGATTTATTTTTGTGTGATTTTAGTTATATATAGTATTAGAATATCAACATCAGCATTAAGCTTTAATTTCAATTTTTACCCTATTTTTCCCTTATTTTTGCATAGCTCCCCTAAATTTTTGATTTTTTCGATAAGATTAGGTGGCAAATTTTTCTATGGAATTAGAAGCTCAAATTTGGCAGGGCATCTATTTTTGGCCTTCTGAGCAAAACTCACACTTTACATGAGCCCCCACCTATTTTTGTTAAATTCAATCATCTACTATAATTTTTTAGTTTTTTTAAATTATTTTGCTATTTTTTTCTTTTTCAATTCTTTTGGATTTTGATTTCCTACTAAGCCTTTTTGTGCATGACTCAATCCTCTCATATTTTTTAGCTAATATATGATCTAGAGATTGAAAGAACCTTACAAAATTTGAGAAGAGAGATCAAGCACCAATCTGGTCTATTTCAAGACCCTACATTAGCTTTAACTTTAGCACCTTCCTTTTCTAGTTCAAGTAGTGCAGTAGACTTTTTTTCTACAAGTTCATCACCCTATTAATGCATGGAAAATATGGCATTCCATTAGAGGACTTTGAAGAAGTCAATTACTCCAGGCCTCTACCAGTAACCCTTATGCATAAACTATCCTAAAATTGAGCAACCCTTGAGTTGAAGTCTAGTCTGATTCATCTTCTACCTACATTTCATGGTTTGGTTGGAGAATATCCTCAAAAGCACCTGATGGAGTTTCATGTGGTTTGCTTAACCATAAAGCCCCAAGCAATTTCAAAGGAGCAAATCAAGTTGAGAGCCTTTCCCTTCTTCTTAGTTAATTCAGCTAAGGATTGGCTCTACTATCTACCTCCTGGCTCCATCAGCACATGTATGAGATGATCAAACTATTCTTAGAGAGATACTTCCCTATCTCTAGAGCTGCCAACATCAGGAAAGAAATTTACAGCATCAGACAGCTTGCTAGAGAGACCTTATATAAGCATGAAGATAGATTCAAAAGGCTATGTGCTAGTCATTCCTATCACCATATCAATGATCAGCTCTTAATCCAAGATTTCTTTGAAGGCCTCCTCCGTATGGACAAAAGTATGATAATGCTACAAGAGGAGGAGCATTGGTAGACAAGACCCCAAATGCTGCAAGGATACTGATATCACATGGCTACAAACTCACAGCACGTTGGCAACAAATCAGACTATACCCTGAAGAAGGCAATGAGGTGCACACATCTAACCTGGAAAGATAAATGATGGACCTCATCCTAATGGTTCAACAGCTCTAGCAGACCATGGGATAAAACTAAGAGATAAAATTGTATAGCATCTGTTCAGTCCTTGGACACAACATTGAGACATGTCCTACCTTCTTCTAGGAGACTGACAACTTCCAAAAAGTCTAGGCCATGGAAGGATTTCTAGAAAATAACATAAGATTCCCAAACCAGACCCTACAGGTATACAACCCTTACTCCACCACATATGACCCTAGCAAGATAGATCACCCTAACTTGAGACATGGCAATCAAGCTGGATAGCAAAGTTCCTATTAGCAACCTCTATATCAAATGTAGCAATAGCAAAACCAAACCATAAAACAATAAAACCAAGATTCAATATCAATCAAAGCCTTAGTAAACTTGATGAAGAACATGGCTCAACATAACCTACAATTTTAGTAAGAAATTAAAGGAGAACTTTAACAAATAAAATAGGACATTAGCATTATTAACACTAAACTTCATATAGAAAAAACCAGGATAACCATCCTAGAAAATTAGGTTGTAAGTAGATTGCCCTCCCAAATAGTGATGAACCCTAGAGAAAATGCATCTGCAATACTATTAAGTGGCAAAGAAGTAGTGACCAAAGGCAAGCAGCCAATTTCAGAACAAAAGGAGGAAAAGACTTCTAAACAAGCAAGTAATTCTCAACTAACCTATCCACCCCCTCCCTTGCCAAGCTAACTCACCAAGTATAAAAAAGAAGATCAAGACAAAATCATTATGGAGACTTTCAGAAGGGTAGAAGTGAACATTCCCCTGCTTGATGTAATTAATTAGATTCCAAGGTATGCATAGTTCCCTAATGAGCTACTCACAGCTAGAAGAAAACTAAGAGGTAATGATAAAATAAGCATAAGGGAAATTGTTTCTACTATCATTCAAAGAAAAATACTCCAAAGATGCAAGGATCTAAGTACCTTTACATTGGTGAGACCAAATTTAATCATGCCATACTAGATTTAGGTGCATCCATTAATGTCATACCTCTTTCCATTTATGCATCTCTAAATTTAAGACCATTGAAAGAAATTAGTGTGAAAATTTAGCTAGTAAATAAGTCTAATGCTTACCCACAAAGAGTTGTTAAAGATGTTTTGGTGAGGATGAATGGTTTCAGTTTTTCCATCAAAATTTTACATTTTGAATATGGCTGATGATTCCTCAAGCAAAAAATCATATCTTATCATTTTAGGGAGACCTTTTTTTAAAACTGCAAGAACAAAAGTAAATGTGTATGCAGGTACTCTAACCATGAAATTTGATGGTGATATTCTAAAATTTAACATATTTTATTCAATGAAATATCTTACTACTAATGATGATTGTCCCTTGTTTACTATTGATGTGTTTAATCCCTTAGTGCAGGATGTAGTTGATTTGAATAACCTTGATGAATTAGAAGTAGAAATTGCAAAGTTGTAATTGAAATCTGAATTGGTAGAGTTGTGATCCTTACATCCTCCTTTAACCAAATTGTTGTCTTCTATAATCCAAGCACCAATTTTAGAATTAAATCCATTACCAAACCACCTGAAGTATGCATACTTGGGAGAAAGAGCAGAACTTCTAGTCATAATAGCAAAGAAGCTAACTGTAGAGCAAGACAAAAAAATTATTAAAGTGCTTAAGGATTACAAGTCAGCAATAGAATGGACCAGAGCAAGCATTAAAGGCATCAACCCTTCTATGTGCATGCATAGAATTCTACTAGAAGAGGGTTCCAAACTAACCAAAAAGCCTCAAAGAAGATTAAACCCCCCTCATGATGGATATGGTAAAGAAAGAGATCCTAAAACTTTTAGATGCTGCAATCATTTACCCAATCTCAGACAATAAATGTATTAGCCTTGTTCAAGTAGTGCCAAAGAAATTAGGGATTATTGTGATCAAAAATCAAGATGATGAGCTTGTCCTAACCAGAATTCAAAATGGTTAGCATATATACACTTATTAGCATAAGCTGCATACATGAACAAAGAAAAAAAAACCACTATCCTCTATCCTTCATTGATTAGATGCTTGAGTGGTTGGTTGGAAAATCTCATTACCGCTTTTCGGATGGGTATAAAGGATACTTTTAGATTGCAATTGCACCAAAAAATCACTTTCACTTGCCCTTTTGAAACATTTGCCTATAGGATGATGCCTTTTGGACTTGCATGCACTTGCCACATTTCAAAAGTGCATGGTAAGCATTTTTTTTTAGATTTTTTAAAGCATTGCGTAGAGGTTTTCATGGATGATTTTTCTACTTATGGTGTGATTTATTTGATGGAAGCTTAGAGAACTTGACCCATGTGCTTAGGCATTACATAAAGACAAACCTTTTTCTTAATTCTAAAAAATGTCATTTTATGGTTAAGCATGGGATAGTTTTAGGGCATGTGGTGTCAATAGAAGCATTGACTTGGATAAAGCAAAAGTTGATTTGATTTTGAGTTTACCCTACCCCACATATGTGTAGGAAGTGTGTTCCTTTCTTAGCCATGTGGGTTTTTATCACAAGTTTATCAAGGACTTCTCCAAGATAGTATTGTCTTTGTCCAAGTTGTTGCAAAAGAAGGTTCAATTTGATTTTAGCCATGCTTGTGAAGAGGATTTTCATAAGTTGAAGGCCACATTGACATCTAACCCCCATCATTCAGCCTTCCAATTAGGAGTTGCCTTTTAAGATTATGTGTAAGCAATTTTGCCTTGGAAGCAATTTTAAGGCAGCAGGTTGGCAAGCAAGCTCATGTGATTCACTATGCTTCTAAGACTATTAATCTAGCCTAATGCACCACTATAAAATAGAAAAAGAGCTTTTAGCTATATTGTTTGCATTAGACAAATTTCACTCTTATTTGCTTGGATCTAAAGTTGTTATATTTTCTAACCATACAACTCTAAAATATTTGCTCTTTAAGAAAGATGCAAAGCCAGGATTGATCAGATGGATCCTATTACTATAAGAGTTTGATCTTCAAATTAAGGACAATAAAAGAGCTAAGAACCTTATAGCGGATCACTTAAGCAAACTGATAAAAGAGGATGATCCATTGCCACTACATGATTCTTTCCTTGATAAGTAGCTTTTTAAGCTATAAGGTAATGTTTCATGATATGCTAATTTGGTAAATTATTTAGTTACTAAAATTTTACCTACTAATTTGAATAGAGCTAAGAAAGAGAAGCTAAAAAATGATGCTAAGCACTTTGTGTAGGATGATCCTTACTTGTGGAGATTTTGCTATGATATTAAGAGATGTGTGCCTAATTTTGAGTTTCAGTCTATTCTTTCCTTTTGCTATGTTTATGCTTGTGGTGAACATTTTGGACCTCAATGAATAGTTAGGAAAGCATTAGATTGTGGTTTGTATTAGCCTATGTTGTTTCATGATACATATATGTTTTGAAAACGTTGTGAACGATCTCAAAGAATGGGTAATTTGACCTATAGAAATGAAATGTTGCAAACCCTATTGTTGTGTGTGAGATTTTTTATGTATAAAGCATTAATTTGATGGGACCATTCCCTTCATCTTATGGTTTCCTTTATATTTTGCTTACTGTGGATTATGTTTCAAAGTGGGTGGAAGGAAAAGCCACCAGGACTAATGATTCTAAGGTTGTTGTTGTTGGTTTGCTCGGAGCATCATATGCCAAAATTTCAAAAAATTTTCAAAAAGGTGACCAAACAAACCCACTTTGGATCCCGTTAGTTTGAGGTTATACAGTAGCATATACATAAGATTAAAAGCATAGGAGAGCTAAGCCAACCTTTGGTTCCAGCTCAAATGTAGTGGAATAGGCCAAAGAGCAAGTCACCGTAGTAACCCAATTGTTCTGCCTCTTCCGGTGATCCACGCCAGAAAATGCTTGAATCAGACCTCTACTACCTTCCTAAGGTGCTAGACAAGTTGAAGGAGCAGATTTCCAGTTCTAAACTAGAAGATTTTGCTAGGATCAAAGAGGGAGGAGCTCATGGTCTTTGGTCAGTCGATCTCACCGATTGGTTTGGCCTCTTTTTTTGGAAAACGCAATGTTTGGGCCTTATATAGGGTCGGCCAAACAACGTCATTTTGATGCTTTGTAACGAAAAAACCATTTTTCCATTTTGGCCTTTGCAATTTCCATAAACTGCATTTCAGCCCATGCAATTTCTATAAATTGCAATATGGTCCCTATAATTTCTATAAATTACAATTTTACCCCTGTAATTTTAATAAATTACATATTGGTCCCTGGATATCCAAACTTTGGCCATAATTCATTTTCCGTTATGCATTTGACCCAGTAGGCCCCCAAAATATTGGCAAAAGTCTATAATGCCCTTCAAACCATTTGAAGGCATACAAAATTAATCCAATTAATTTTGATTAATTTCATCAAATTAATTTTGATTAATTTCTTAATCACTTGGACTTTAAGTTATAAGCAGACTCTAGCAAGCCATTATAGCTACCCAAATTTTGGTAGGAGTCATCAATGGTGACAAGCCTATCTGTGGCTGATCTCAATACATGATACAATCCCTTCATTACCTACATCTGGATTAGTTAAAGGTATGGATGATAGTTGATAAGTGAAAAATATACCTATAAAAATGATGAATATCACCTCTTAATTAGTTGTTAGATTGTGATTTTTGTCTAACTTTTAC
>JANHAO010018761.1:0-13467 GCA_026873985.1 Saraca asoca
GTGTCCTTTTTTAGAAAGTTGGCCAATACTCAATAAGTTCCAATAAAGACCTGGCACAAAATAAACATCAACAATAGTAACATTTGTGCCGTCTTTGGATTTAATACTGATGTCACCTCTATCCATAACAGGAATTTTGGATTTATTCCCAAAATTTTCTTCTCCACGAACAGATTCATCCAGATATGAGAAAAGCTCCTTTCTTCCACACATGTGATTACTGCACCCAGTGTCAAGATACCACATATTTGTATATTTCATATTTGGCTCATTTGATTTGCATGTGGGCACCAGGTTCTCTTCCGCATCTGCAGTATTATCATGCTCCGTAGACTTATTCGGCATCTTGATATAGCACTTATTTCGATAATGTCCATATTTTTTGCATCTAAAACATTGAACATTAGATTTGTTATTTGCTCCATTGTTATCTCCTTGTTGTTTTTGACAATTACTATCACTTGATTTTTCTTTATCGGTGAAATTAGAATATCCACCTCTTCTGCGTCCTTGTCCTTGTTCTCATCCTCGTCCTCGTTTTCTTCCACCATGACCTCGACTGCCTTGGTGGCTTTCGTGATTTTGGTGATTCATTATGCTTTGCAATGCTTGCTTAGGACTTGAACTTATGGCTTTTTGATTCATGCATTGCTCATGTGAACATAACGAACCCATCAATCTCTCTATTGACATGATTGATGTATCTTGTGATTCTTCAATTGCTACAACAACATAATCAAACTTTGTAGTTAAAGATCGTAAGATCTTTTCTACAACTCGACTATCTGGAATTTCTTCACGATTGACTCTCAATTGGTTAACTACTAATTGAACTCGATCAAAGTAGGTCAAAATTGATTTTAAGTCGATCATGCGTAATAACTCAAAATCGCTTTGTAGTGTTTGTAGCCGTACTCATTTGACATGATCATCACCTTTGTAGGACTTTTCCAAAATATCCCATGCCTCCTTTACTGTATTCACACATAATATTTTTCCAAATATTAATTCCTCAATGGCTTGAAAAATTGCATACAATGCTTTTTGATCCTTCTTTCGAGTTTCCACCAATGCATCTTTCTTTTCTTTCTTTAGTGCATCAAACTCCTTTTGGTCTTGTACTTTGGTATAGCCAATCTCCACCAAATTCCATAAATCCTGTGATTTGAAGAATACTCTCAACTGGACACTTCAGTTGTCATAATTTTTGTCATTCAATTTCGAAAGCTGCAGTTGGATTGAATTTGATGCCATATCACAACCAAGCTCTGATACCAGATGTTGGTACTAAAAGAATAAAAGAAGAATTTTGGAGAAGAATATGAGAAAAGAGAAATTTATTGATTGTGACTTCAACCCAATACATAAAGGAACTCTCTATCTAAACTCCTAAGCTTACTAGCTTATTTCTCTTCCGCTCTCTTTGATTGCATCACAAGACTTGAACTAAACTATATTTATAGGTAAACTATCCTAATAAGATAAGGAAAAAACTCTTCAACTTTATGCTAATAAATCAACATTTTCTTCACAAAAAAAGATTTATAGTCTTATCCAATACATCAACCTTATTTATTCTTTTTTATTTTCAAAATCTAATTTAGATTATTTTTAACAGAAATAGATAGTTTAAATGAATTTAGTGACTAATATATCGATTCACAATGACTAATTTATCTATTTATAAAATTTTATATGGCTCATGTCCATGACCCATGACCCATACATAAAGGGTCAGACCCAATCTATTTATTTATTCATTTAACAATTATTATTTTTATTATTTTTCTCACCATTATAATTATATTTTGTTGTCACAATTAAAAAATAATTTTTTACTGTTAAAATTCTAAATTATATTTTAACTCCATCATTAAAAAATAACTTTTTACTATTAAGATTTTAAATTTGTTGATGATAAGATCTGGTTTAGAGGACTGGTTCAGAGGACCCAGATCTTAGTTAACATCCAGATTGTGAATCCCAAGCGCCTTAGTGAATGAATGGAGAAGAGAACGAGAAAGGAGAAAGATGGATACTAGGAGCATTTTTATTATGATTCAGCTAAAGCCAATTTGACCCCTGCATCTACGCTGATTGTATTTGTCCTTAGACGGTGGTTTCACCGTTTAGACTGGTTGAGTTACAATACATAGGCCTCTCCCTCTATATTTTGGTAGAGCTTCTGCATATATCACCGGAAGTCCCCTTTACAATGGAATTTCTCCCTATTTATAGAAGTAGGGGAGGTTATAATAGGGATTTTCCAATTTGTACATCAATTACAATATGCAATAATTATATACAAACAGCTTAGACTATATTAACTGAGGTTTGCAGGCGGGTGTCTCCCTTTGGAGGCTAGCTTGCCGGCTAAAAAGATGTATTTCTCACTTCTGATTGGACTTGTACCGTATCTCGGGCTAGGGGTCGCACATTTGTGACCTGGACAGGTGTTATGTGACTAGTGGCCCTGCGAGTTAGTCTCGATCTTGGGCTTGTGGGACAGTTATCCTGGACGTGACTCGTTCATCCAGCGACTCGGGGCTAATTCCGTTTAGCAAGCTTGGATTCCTACTTCAGGGCTTGCCTCATGTCCTGTGCTCATGACTAGTAAGCCGGTGTCTCTTCTATGTGACTTTAGTACCTTTTGAATAATTCAGGCCTTTTCAGGAGTGAACTCATCCTCCAATAGGCCTTTGCCAATCCATTCAACCAAGATCAGAAATCTCCTATAACAAAATTATATTTTATAATTATTTTATCTGCACTACAAAATTTAAGAAAGCACAAATAAACTAAGAATAAAATATGTTTTATTATCATACTTTTTATTTTTTACCTTAAAGTTTTCTACAAATTACATATACAACATGTATAAAAATGAAAATCAAATAAATGTGATCTAATATTGACATTTCTTTAAAAAAAACTTGAAAATTTATTAAAACAAATAACTGCCCCATTGATATTTAAATAAAAAAATTGAAACTAAACATATTACATAAACAAATATTAATTCACTTGTAGGAAAATTTTTAACTACAAGTATCTTTATAAGGATCAAAACATTAAATATATCATTCTTTTTATCTTACAAAAGATGCTAAACATATCATCTTTTTTATCCTATTAAAATGTTAAACATAAACATAATTGGATAAATTGTTATTAATTGGTTAATCCAATACGACCTTTATTTGATAATGTCAATAATGACCAAACTTATAATTATCTAAAAACTAATATAAATAAATTATAACAAAGGTGGATATGAATGGATAAATGGATATAGGTTATAATTGTTAGGTCTACCAGTGTGTGAGACTATATTAAGATTTTGGGATTTCTAATTTTGCTTTTAATTTTTATTTAATTTAATATAATACTTTTTATTTTGAAAAATATTTATTTTGAGTTTTAAATAAAAATTAAGTTAGATGGGTCATGGATATCCATGGATAAATCTTTAATGACTCTTTTATTAAACGGATTAGCACCTCATTCATTCATTTGGCCCACTAAATATTATAAATGGATTTGGATTGACTAAAAGATAGATAGATTGGATGGATTCATGGACATCCGTCCATTTTGTCATCCCCAAAAAAATCATTGAAAATGAGGGTTTTTAATTAATCAGGATATGGGTTATCAATTAACCAAAAGAAAAGGAATAAATTAGGAAAAAAATAATTAAAAACTCTATTATAATAAATTATACTTTACTTAGAGTAGTTTCTTAAAAAAGAGTTTTTTTTCTAAAAAGGTAGTGCACCAAACACTTTTAATATATGAAAAATAGTTGTTAGACCAAGTTAAAAAGCTAAAAACTAGTTTTTGGGGCATGCCAAATACACACATAATTGTTACTTATAATTTCATGTTGAATTAATGAAAAGTGTATTTTAGAACAAAAGATTTGGGGAAGTATCTAAAACCTTACTTACCTCTCAACTAATTTTCAACACACATGCATATATGTATGCAAAAGTAAAAGGAATAAATTATTGTCATCAAATTTTATATTAATGATTAAAATTAAAATAGAATAGTTAATTTTTTTAAGTGATTAAATGAGGTTTCAATGACATTTTTAAGTGAGTGTATGACAAGTTATTAAAATATACATAAAAAATTTCAAATTCAAACCTATTGATGATGGAATCCGATCGACCAAGAGAGCATAAAAACCAAATCCAACCAACCAAAAGGTTCAATAAACCCCGAACTGCAATCCAGTTGAGTATTGATGATGATTGGAATGAGCCTTGCCCCATGCATGAGGTATTATCCACTTTGGGCTTAGTAATTAGGTGCGCCATGTGTGCCCGCACAGTTTTGTCCTCTTGGGGCGAGGATCATTGCCCTCTTTCTCCCCAAAAGGCACCTCTATGTTTAGAAGGGGCGTACCCCTGCCTTATAAGGCACAAAGACACCCGACTTCTCATTGATGCGGGACTTCTGCTCACTCTTACCTTTTTTTACCATCAACATAAGGCCCCTAAGTCGGGTAGGCTTATGCATGGCAAGTCATTAGGGGTCCCCACAGATGGCGCTAGATAATAATGGTCGGAATGAGCCTTGTCCCATGCATAAGGTATTGTCTGCCTTGGGCTTAGTGATTGGGTATGCCAGGTGTGCCCGCATAATTTTGTCCTCTTGGGGCAAGGGTCATTGCCCTCCTTCTCCCTAAAAGGTGGCTCTATGTTTAGGGGGGCGTACCCCCACCTTATAAAGCACAAGGACACCTGACTTCTCATTGATGCGCGACTTCTGCTTACTCTTGCCTCCTTTTACCATTAACAAGTATGAAAGAGTGAGATGGAGGAAGAGGAAGAATAGTGAGAGAAGATACCAGGAGTTTTAATATAGTTTGGCTAAAATCAGTTGTTGACCCCTACATCCACGATAGTATTATTTCTCAGAGAATTTACTAAGTGTAATGTTTTTACAGTGGGTTATCTCTAGAATCAACCTCCCTCTGTATAATAATCTTAACCCTTATTTATAGTTGTTGGAGTGTACAATCTTAGTGTGTTCTAGAAAAGAAAAATAATAAACTAATTGTAAGTTGGCTCCTGCAAGTTGGCGTATCCAAGTTAGTCATGCAAGATAATATCTGTAAGTTGGTCCCATTCTTGGGTTTAACCATAGTGTATTTTCTAAAAGATAGATGAGGTGACATGTTTTGACCAGTGAGCTGGAGCTCATTGTCAATCGACTTGGAGCTACTGCCTTTGTTTTATGATCTAAGCTCATGTCTAGCAATCTGGTGTCTTTATCCAGCGACCTCAGTTTTGGACGAGCTAGGCCTCTTCTTATTGAACTCATCTGTTGGGCTTTTGGCAGCTCATGTTCCAAAAATACCTATAATAGAACCCGAACTCAAAAAGAAGAAAGTCTCAAAATTTTCATTGGACACACAACATTATCAAGTATGTGGATTACATTTAAGTGATGTTTTAATTCTAATAACTAATACAAGACTTAATAATCATAATTCATTCATCACATTTTTATATAAGATATTCTCACTTAATATGTTCACATAAATATATTATATATAGTATAT
Organism: Saraca asoca; assembly: GCA_026873985.1. Lineage (NCBI taxonomy): Eukaryota > Viridiplantae > Streptophyta > Magnoliopsida > Fabales > Fabaceae > Saraca > Saraca asoca. The sequence continues at coordinate 5,576 of JANHAO010018761.1, forward strand.
AATGTTGGAAAAATTAGATAAATCAAAATAGTCATTTTATCATATCTATTGAATCATGTTACAATTCATCAAATTTGTACATATAAATTTAATTAATAATAATAAAATCATATCTAACATTACTTAAGAATCTATGATAACAGAGTACTTCTTTAATAGATTCACTCTTTATAATCCCAGCAGAGAAAAGGGAAGAAAAACTATATCTGAAGTCTCAATAGGGCAACTACAACTTTACCAGAATATAAATAGAGACTTGCCTTACTGTAACCCTACTAAGCCAACTGACCCATTACCTTTGACCCAGTGGCAAGGCTCACACCACTAAAGTCTATTAATGGCTTAAGTGTCATTACAGGTCTAATTATTTGATCACATAATTAATTAACCCATAATAATTAGTCATTATGACATTCATTCAATCCAATAACATAAAATTTAATTAAACTATGATAGTCCATATAGGAAAATTCCAACAATCTCTCACTTGGATAACATGATTTAATAAAGGAAAACTTGAATTACAATATATGGCCATAATAATGAATGTCAACAACAGCAACAACAATGACATAATTACAACCATAGGTTAAGTATACGTGGCTAATAATGCAAATCATCATATCTGATAGGGATGCTAATATCATACATATCTTGAATACTTACGTTCTAACTACATAATATAGAATGTGTGAGAAATTAGACATATATATCAAAATGTGATCATATGTACATGCATCCACCCAAAATGCTTAAAATGAGAATAAATCTTAACATAATAATGAGATAGAGTCTAAATATCTCCACCGATATGACACAAAACAAATGTGCACAATCAACAACATTATATACGCATATATATATGAAATATATGGAAATATCATTAATATTTCACTAATCTTGAGATAACAATGTTTCAATTAGAAACATGAAACTCCTACTAACCCTGAACATCAAAAGGCTTAGCCAAACTCATTCTAGTCACTTGTTCGTGAACAATTTTTTTACACCTAAGCCTTCGGTTAGTGGATCCACGAGCATATGATATGTGGCAATAGGTGTAATACTTGCATATCTTCTCTCTATAACAAATTGATGCTCAATATCAAAATAATTGTATAGGTAGTACTTTTATTACTACATTGAGAGAAGTTTATTATGATAGCACTATTGCAACATATGGTTAAGGTCCTATATATGCTCTCTATAACTTTGAATCCAAATATTATATTCCTTAACCAAATAACCTCACAAGTGGCTTTACGACTTGCGACGCATTCTGCCTTCATGGTAGAGGTTACTGTAATTGACTACTCAATAGTTTCCAAGGTATAGCTCATCTTATAATGATAAAGATGTTTTCAAATATCAATATCATGTCATCTGAATAATTCACAAAATCAGAGTCAAAATAGCCTGTAACAATCAGATCACCATATTTGCAATATATCAGCATAAAGATTCTTTGTACCTTATAGGTACTCTATAGCTTTCTTCATAGCAATCCAATATTTTATCCAAGATTACTTATGTATCTCCCAAAGACACTAAACTAATAGTGATATCAGAATGTGTACTTACTTGAGTGTACAACAGGCTACTAACAATGGAAGCATATGGGACCTACTTTAATCTTTACATTATTTTAAGGACATTGGACTTTAGAAAGAATCTCACCCTTCTAGAAGGGTGCAATACTTGGAGAACATATAAAACGCATTGAACCTTTTGAGCATCTTTTGAACATATAATCTTTGAGATAACCTAAGAAGACCCCAGGATTTTTCACGATAGATTCTTTTGCCCTACACAAAAAAGGCATCATTAAGATCCTTCATGTATAAAATATGTAGATAATATATGCTTTATCTCAATCACAAGGCTTATAACATTATTCTTAAGGAAAATATCATCAATATAAGACTAGAATTACAAATATGCCCATACCCAACTTCAAATAGAAACACAGTCTATATCATTCTCCTTCAACTTAAGAGAAATAATAATCTCAATAACCTTAAGATACTATTATTTAGACATTTTATTCAAATCATATATATGAATCTTGTAAATTCACATACTAAATGTTCTTTACTCTTTTCTTGGAAATCATATGGTTGGTTTACACAAATAGTTTCTGACTAATCACCATTCAAGAAAGCCATCATGCATCTGGTAAAGCTTCAAGTCAAAATGAGTCATTAGCATCATAACACTTGAAACGAATCTTCAATCAAAACAGATGAGAAAATATTCTACAATTAAAGCCTTCTTTCTAAGTGTGGCCCTTTAATTACCCTTCAAGTGTCCTTTGGTCTTAAAGACCCTTTTGCATCTAATAGACCCGCAACCAATAGGTAACTTTATATTATCTCACACATCATTTTGGGTCATCAAAGTAATCTATCATTTATAACCTCCATCCATTCTAAAGAATTAGTTCTTGAAACAACTTCTTGAAAACTAGTGAGATCAATTCCATCATCGATGTCAAATTCGTGCTCTTGCAAATATACCAATAGTCATTAGTAGTTCCTAATCTGTGAGTCATTGAGATTTAATTAAAGAGATTACATCGAAAAGACTTGATTCTTTTCAATTACCATAGGAGCATTAAACTCTATAACTTCTGCCATTAGTTTTGCCATATGTTATTAGTAGTTATTAGTAGTTCCTCACTAATGTCAATCATGTAGATATACCACATAGTCGTTAGTAGTTCCTAGTCTACAAGTCATCAAGATTTTCTCAAAGGTATTTCATTTACAAGACTTGTTTTTTTTTTCTATTACCAAAGAAGCATTAAACGCTACAACTTCCACCATCAGTTTTACCATATATTGTATTTGATCAATTTGGTTTGTTTTAACCAGTGATGGTTCTAGTGGAATGGCAAGTTGTATCTTTCTAAGAGAGATATTATATGGTCTTTCACTCTTACTACCCCACTAATAAACAAAACAAGGTCCTTTAATAACCCTGGTGGTGTAGATCAGACAATAAAATATACTATTTTTGTAACCGTTACAACATCCAACAAAGTAAATATCAATAGTCTTTGAATCAAGTTACTTAATAAATGGATCATATCGCTTCACTTTAGCCTTGCAACACCAAACATAAAAATGCCCAAGACTAGGCGTTTCCCATACAGCAAATCATATAGGGTTTTAAACACAAACTTACTAGGGATTTGAATCAGAATATACACCACAGTTTTTAAAGCATCACTTTATACAAAGTCGAGTAAAATTTAATGCACCAACATACATTTGATCATGTCTATGAGTGTGTAATTCAACCTTCTTATGATCTAGTCTTGTTCGGGCATTCCAAGCATAAGATTATTAGCCTAAAAAATTCACAATCTTGAAAATATCTTATCAAAGAATCAAAATTTGCATCAATTATCATATCTCTATAACACTCACCACATTTATTATAACTAACACACTTAATTTTCTTATCATTTTTTAGTCCAATCTTAAATTTAAAATGCCCTAAAAGAATTTAAGGATTTTGACTTTTCAGTGAATATTTTTACCTAATAAAAAATTGATCAATCACCAATGAAGAGGAAATATTAGTATCCACCTATAGTGCTTGATGTAATCAGTCTACTTATATTATTGTGAATCAACTCTAGTACATTCAACACTCTAGTCCCCTAAGTCTAGCAGGGAGTATCTCCCTTGATGCAATCAATATACACATTGAAAAAAGGATAAGTCTAGGTCATGAAGAATCTCTTCTTTTTATCAGTCACTCCATCCTTCTATGGAGATATCACCTAGACACCTATTCCATAGTATTGAGGATCTCACATTAATTGTAACCCTTTTGTATCTAACCATAATATTTAACTGACTAACTCTCTAATTACAACTACTCTTATATATTTATCTTGCACTTTCCCACTATTTCCAATCCAATTACCAGCTTGTATCATTTGGCTTCCTTTTGTTTCTTAACGCTTATAATAAATCTATAATGCAAATGATTACACCTCCATCTAACTACAAAGTATTCGATGGAATGTCTCACTAAAGCTAACGAAACATCTTGATTTATTACAATTTGGGCCCAAATTAACTTTCTTGCTTTTCAAAATTAGTTCCTCTATGTGTAATTTATTTTCACACTTAGCACTCGATCTATGTGAAACAAAGTGAGCACTAGCATCTTTCAATTCTTCACGTCATCTTCCGTCGAGGGAACTTTGAACTTTAAGGGAAGGGGCTACACTTCAATCTCCTCGGTGAGGGGTGACCTTGCTTCATATTGACCTCGTTTATCTGGAGCTAAAAAATATTTTTTGAACTGATCCATCCTTTGAAACAATTCTTCTATGCACGAGTCTCGTACCAGGGACCATTGATTTTCTTGGTCGTGGCTGCAATGACCTGGAGTATGTTCTTTGCCACCTCTACCCAAACATCTGGTTTGGCACTATTGGCGACTATCTTTGGGCGTGATGACTTCAGCTTGTCTTTGCAAACCTTGGATTTGGCTCTGTGTTAAGATGATGACTACCTTAGCCAGCTCTCCCATCATATTTTCTAACTTTTACTGCCGTTGAAGCCAGACTTGGATTCCTTCGCTTCCATTTGCGACAATGGCAAGTCAAGAGGAGTTGGTTGGGGGCGGAAAGGTGGTGGCGCTGCCTATACTGGGGGCTGTTGAAGAGTCCTTTAAAGACACATGGCCCTCTGGCTGGTTAACTTGAGCATTTGAAGTCCTCGTGGTTTTCCTTCTGGCTATTGCAACTACACAAAGGTTTAGACTGAATACAGGGGACCAACTAGTACATAGAAGGGTCCCACTGGGCATGCCAAAATGTTGACGATGGATTTTAGTCAGACCCAAATTCGACCAATGGAGGGGTTTCTTTGGGGACCCAAGCTGTTTTACGATTGTTGAGGTAGCAAAGAAGTGCTGAATGGCAAGAGGGAGAAGGAGAAGGAAGGGGTGCACGGGAGATTAACGTGGTTTGGCCAAATCCAGACGACATCGGACCCTACATCCACGGAGATATTTTATTAATATGAAGGATTGTTTACAGGGCTTTGCTATTGCATCGAACAAAGTTTTTGCTAGTTTTTTCTCAGTCTCTCATTTTTACAATGACTCTAGCCCCCCATTTATAGAAGCATAGAGGGGTACAAATTGAACTAAATTAATTGTACATTTGTTACATTAAATATTAAATGTATAAGATTGCCTAGGATACTATGGACTAGCTTCTGCAGATTGCTTACTATGGATGGGACCCGACAACGGTGCTTGCAGAATGGTGGTGCAAGTTGTTTGTTGTCTTTACGTTCTACCTCAATGGGCTTCTGGCTGAGTGAGGCTACGTTCTAGTTCGCTTGTTGAGAATGTCGTTGGCTTGCGACTCTGAGCTAGTTCGGTTACGGAGCTCTGACTTTTAGTGAACTGGATTCTCTTCAGTGAGATTCAACCTCTTGCACAACGAGCTCATTTCTTCTGACAGGTTCGGTTCCTTTTACTAGGCCTCTGCCATCCCGCCTCTCAGTGTCAATTTCCACTAGTAACATGAACAAAATTTTGAAAAAGAAACTTCTTTCCTTGATAGATATATAATATTTTGAAATTTTATTTTTTTAACAATATTTATTGAAATTGATTTATGCCTCTTGCACATTACAGATTTATAAAAAAAAACTTTAAATTTTTCAAATTTATGAATTGAATTTTTTAGGAAAAAAAATTCAAGTTATATTAATTCATGATTTCACCTCAAGAAGGATTTACTAATAAAAAAAATTGTAACCAATTTAGAAATACATTAAGATAAAAATATAAATAAATCTCATGTTCTCAAATTCATAATAATTTTACATCACAAATTGTGGATTACATAAAATCCAAAAAAAAAAAACTATAGAAATTTAACCCTTTGTAACATGAAAGGAAAATTTTGAATATAATACCAATTGTAGGAAAAAAAATGAAATAAATTAAAATAATCAATCCATCATATCTATTGAATTATATTACAGTGCATCAGATTTGTACATATAAATTTAATTAATAATAATAAAATTACACCTAATATTATATAACAATCCATGATAGCAAAGTACTCCTTTAGCAGGTTCACTCTTTATAACCTTAGCAGAAAAAAGGGAGAGCAGACTATATCTAAAGTCTCAATAAGACAATTACAGCTCTATTAGAGTATAAACAGGAATTTGCCTCACTATAATCTTATTGGGCTAACCAATCCATTATCATTGGCCCAGTGACAAAGCTCATACTACTAAGATCCATCAATGGCTTAGGTGTCATTACAGATCCAATAATTTGATCACATAATTAATTGGCTCATAATAATTAGTCGTTATAGCATTCATTCAATCTAATAATATATAATTTAATTAAACTATGATAGTATATATAGGAAAATTCCAACATACAAGTCATCTATAGTACATACACAAAGTGTGTCAAGTGATTAATTGTATTTTAGTCCAAATACTCCTTATCAAAACAAGAGATTCTTAAGAGGCACTTTTGGAGTTAAATTGGTTGCCAAGTTTGGAAATCATCTTGGTTCTCCAATAATGTGTGATAAAACTGATAGAAATCCTCTTTTTTTTGTTTAGCAAATTGTAAATAAAATCAAACACTGATTGCAAGGGTGGAAAGTTTCCATGTTGTCATAAGTAGGAAAATGCACACTTTGTAAATTAGTTTTGGCAAGCCTTCCAATCTATCAAATGTCCACAATCACGTTGCCAATCAAGTATTACGATTAGATCAATAAGCTCATGACCAAGTTCTGGTTGGGTGAAATTCATGACACAAGAAAAGTTCATTTCACATATTGGATAAATTTGTGCAGACCAATAAATCATGGTGGCTAAGGTTTTCCAAGGATGCATCTGCTTAATCAGGCCATGGTTGCTAAACAAGTTTGGAGAATAATTGATAACCCTTCCTCAAACCTCATCCACCTATATCATTCAGAAGTATGGTCAAGGAGATTTGGAAAAGATTTTCAATACTCCTACAGGTGCCTCTTGGAGATGGCAGTCAAAATTTAAAGCAGCTTCTTTCATGAAAACAAAGCTTCATTAGTGTATAGCTACAGGTCAACAGGTTAAGCTTCATAGTTGCTTCTAATGGATGACTACTACAAGGAACAATTCATGCTTCTTCACTAAGGCAGCATCATGTTCCTTGTGATGCCTTAGTGAAGAAACATGAATTATTCCTTTCATGAAAGCATCATGTTCCTTTCATGAAAACATGATGCTGCCTTAGTGAAGCTTCATATTTCCTTCATAGCATTTCACAAGGAACAATTCATTTCACATGGAACATGATTTAGCATAATATTTCTGATTGGATTCTGGAATGGCTTTCTAATTATGAAATTCAAGATAAGGCATATAAATAATAATGTCATGTCAAGCCAATTACACTGTAGGCTATTTGGAAAAAATAAACCTCAAATTATTCAAAAATATTAGCCCCAACCCAAAGCAAGTGATTAGCATAGTCAATAATATGATACAAGAACATTTCACTTTGATGACTAATTAGATCATCTCTCACAATCTGGCAATTGGTCAAGCCAGAGTTAATGATCTCAGATACCTAATTCCTAATATTCAAATCAAAGTTTAGAAGAGCAAGAAGAATGGACCTAATCTTCAAGTTACGCATATTTGGGTTGAGCATCACACGATTATGTGTTTTGTTGGTGTCTTCTTTTCGAATCTCACTGATCGTGCGTGTCAAGGCCAATCAAATTAGAAATTTATAATACCAAAACTATCTAAACTATTTGTAGCATAGGCAACTCTGGGTCGAACCCAAAGATCATTTGTGGATGATATCAATGATATTAGGAGATGTACACA
>JANHAO010018762.1:0-13471 GCA_026873985.1 Saraca asoca
ACAAGTGATTATCAAAATCTCAATAATCATATTAATATCTAAATCAAATGGATCCATTCAACTTAGATATCATAATAAAAACAAAGAGGAAAGGAGAAGAAATGATAAACAAGTTAATGCAGAAAGAAATATCAAGATCTCAGCATTAATCTTCAAGTTAGCAGCCCTTGGACTGATACAAAGCTAGCCTTCCATGGAAGGTAGAAACTACAAAGAAAAAGGAAAGAAAAACATCCTACACTACTACTATCTAATGCTAAACTAAAACTACTCTAAAACTACTTCTAAAAACTAAACTAAAAGCTTCCAACCAAAAGAACTTTGCTGCCCGGGAAAAGGAAAAGCTAGCTTATTATTTAGTGAGTAGGCAATGATGGCTGGTGTAGTTAGTTGCTTATTGCCACTCTTTTTGCATGAACTGCCCAATGTAGATTGCTTTTTCTGACTTTTACTACTCTCTAACTGGTTGAGTGTGAGTTGGAGCAAAGGATGATCCATTTGGCTCAAGATCCATGCTAATTGGGGGCCTTAAAACTCTAATTCTGTAGAGGCCCATTTCGTAGCAATTCTATCTCTGTGTTGTAGCTTATTTTTCATGCCTATAATGATCTATTCAGCTCTGGAAGTCTTCATAGGAAATGTGGCCTTATGTCTTAGCTTCCATTTGGGCTTAGTTTCACCTCAATTGGACCTCTATAACTCCAGTTATGGTCTGATTAGTGCCCAAAGGTCAGGCTATCCAAGATAATATTCTGGTCTTATCTTTAACTATAATTTTAGATATCCAATTAGGTGATTCAGCTTGGAGTTTGTAGAGCTATGTCTTAGCTTTCCTACAATATAAGAATCATATTAATTGGACAAGTGTAGCTCGAGTTATGACCAGATTACAGAAACTGCTCAAAATGGTCAAATTATGCAGAATTTCTTTTATGATGCCAATTGACACAAAATCATAAATATGCATTAACACAGTTGAAGTAAGTCATTTTTGGACCTTAAAATGCTAAGTGAGAGGATAAATAAATGTGTAAAATATTTTGTTATTAAGCTATGATTAACAAGTCACATGAGTGCCGCGATTATCAAGCTGCATGAGAGCTATGTTTTTTTTTTTGGTTGGGAAATTATCAATTGTACTGAAATCAACTCTGGGGGCCTCAGCTCGGAAGCTGGCAATTATTTTTATACATGTGGTGGCCCAGTGCCAGAATAAGGGTGATCTTGTCACTAGATGGCTATCTTGTAGCTGGGTGGTAATCTTGTTACCAAGTAGCTATCTTGTAGTTGGGTGGTTATCTTGTAATTGGGTGGTAATCTTGTTACCGAGTGGCTGTCTTGTAGTTGGTTGGTTATCTTATAATCGGGTGGTAATTTTTTTACCGGATGGCTATCTTGTAGCCGAGTCAGGTCACGCGCACCTGGTCTTGATCAGCTCTAAGAACAGCTTGCCTCCTTATGTGGTAATTCACTGAATTTCACATAAGGATTAGTATAGAAATTTAGAATATTTCTATTAATTTCTAAATGATTTTACAGAATTGGAAAATGGTCCTGATTATGGATATCTGTACATAGTCAGAATCTTATTGAGGATGCTAAAGCTATCATCGTGTAGGCTTTGCCACATATTCCTATAAGCGACCTCTCTTGATGAGACCTTCTATGGCTTCCTTGAGTGTCCAACACTTTGAAGTATTATGCTCGATTCCATTGTGATAGGCATAGAACTTGCTTCTGTTACCTCTATACCTATTGGGAGTTGTAAGCGGCGGAGGCTTCTTGAAGTTCTCTCTATCTTTTTCAGCCGTAAAAATCTTATCCTGTGTGTTTGAAAGGACACTATAAGTTTTGTAGCGACCTTGATGTTGTGGTTGTTTAGTCCTAACCCTCTTTACGGGCCGATTATCGAAACTATCTTGGGCACTTCCTCCCTCGCCCCTTTAATTAGATTGCTCGCATTGTCTTTATATCCAGACCCTTATGGACCAAATGTTTCTTCCCACCTAATTTTTTTGGTAGCTCGCTCATAAAATTCATTGAGGTCCTTCACCGGGGACTTGTAAATGCTCTCGTAAAGCTTTCCATCCTTGTGCAGCCTTACAGAAATTGACATAAGGATGCTTTCATCTAACAGGCTCTCCACGGTATCAATCTCGCGCCTAAATTAGGTAATGTAGTCCTTCAATGATTTATCCTCTCACTGGTTAATGAATCTTGCCTTGCAAGTTACCTTTTCAATGCTTTGTATTGGTTGATGAATCTTGCCTGACATTCCTCCCAACTGCCAATGTTGTATGTCAAAAAATTCTTAAACCAGGTTTGGGGAATATCCTCTAGTGTAGTTAGGAAGACACGACACTTGACCAGAGGACTCGTTATTTAGAGATCTATCTAGATATTAAACTCGTCCAGATGGTGATAGGGGTTGCTATCCCCATTATATTGTGAGATCGTTGAGACCTTGAGCTTGCAAGGAAGAGGCTGCTTCTCTATCTCACTAGTAAATGGAGTCTTCTCTTCGTAACAATCTCGGCTATCCTGAGCTCGGGGACGTTCTTCCAATTGCCTTACCTTTTGAAGGATTTCTTTGACCATCAGGTCATGTGCTTTGGATTGCTAGCTGGAAGATCGTTGGCTCCTATCCTTCTCCTGATCATGGGAATAATAACTTGGGGTATGTCCCTGGTTGGACTTATCTAAGCCTTTTGAATGATGCGAGCTCTTAGATCGTTGAACTCCATTGCTTTTATGAATTTGGTGAGCCTCTGACCTTTCCTGTGAGCAAGAAGGATAAGCCATGTTGACACGCTGGCCCCTTTCAAGTGCTACAACTTGAACTTGCTTTTGTGCTCCTTGAGCCCGTGTCTATGTTAGTGCTTTAACTGTTCCAGTTAGTTCTTTCACAGTGTTCTCGAGCGCTTCCTAACACTGAAGCCATACTTGAACTCTGTCAGTCTCAAAAGCAACAGGCTAGTGAGAAGTTAATAGTGCCACATCATTGACAATGCCCGTTGCAATGAGAGTAGAGATGCCTACAACTGGGAAGACTGAGCCCCCTAGTGATAACTCTCGCTACTCCACATGACTCCCAGGTTGGCTTGTAGTAGCACCAATACTCCTAGTGGTTCTTCTTCTTGCCATTATGGTGCTCAACAAATCACAAAAATAGAGAGAAAATAGTTCAGAGGTTCAAGAGGGGCCCTCCTTCTAGTGCTAAAATATTGACGGTAAAATCTGGTTCGATGGACCTAGTTCTTAGTCAACACCTAGATTATAAATAGCAAGCATGTGAATGAGAAACAAGGAGAAGGAAGGAGAAGAAGAATGGACACCGGGAGCGTTTTTATCATGATTCAGCTAAAGCTAAATCAGCTCTTACGTCCACATTAATTGTATTTAGCCTTTAGGCGGTGGTTTCACTATTTAGATTAACAGAGTTATAGTATACGAGTCTCTCTCTTAGTTTTGGCAGAGCTCCTGCCTCTCTCCCTCTATCGAGTCTCCTCTCAATGGTCTCCCTCCTCATATTTATAGAGGCTGGGAGGTTACAAATGTAATTTTTTATACAGTAAATAAGTTACATCAAATAATAAAAATACAAGACAATACAGGCTCCTACAAATCAGCTTAGACAAATTGCTTTTTGCATATGGACCCCTCAACCTATTGTTTGTAGAAGGGCTTAATAGATTGTATGTGAGCCTTTATGCCTCTGGTTTGACTTCAGTGAGCATACGGCCGGGAAAGAGGTGTGTTCTACGAGCTCATGCTTTCATCTTGGGATCACTATTGGCCAGGGGTTGGCGATCTTAAGCTCATGCTTGGCAATAAGGAGTTTGCATAGGATGAGCTACTGGTCATGCGAGCCAAGACCTACTTTCAATGAGTCTGGACTTTTGTCTCGACCTCGGCGAGCTGGGGTCTTTACCCAGGACTTGTCGTGTCCCGAGCTCATGGCTAGCGAGCTAGTACCTCCTCTGTGCAACCTTAGCTCTTTGGGTGATCTTGGGCCTTTCTCGGCTGGACTTATCTTCTATTGGGCCTTTACTAGCCCATTTCAACTAATACCAGAAATCACCTATAACAAATTCAATTACCAAGTTTACAAATAAGGCTATATGATCAAACGTTTTTAACTTATGTCAAAAATAGGGTAGGTAGTACTCTAAAGGTTGATGCTACCACAATTGAGCAAGCTTGAGGTAAATATGCAAAGATTTGTGTGGAAGTTGACCTTTCAAAGGAAATACTCTATGAATATACTATTAAAGGCAAAACTTATTTTATTGAGTATGAGACAATGCATATGATTTTTTTCTTGTATGGAAAGTATGGGCACTATATAGAAGGTTGTCCTAAAAAGCTTGTTGAAAGACCAGTTATGGATGAGAAAGGGGATTTTCATGGTGGCAATAAAGAAGTCCACGTTAGAGATAAGGATGTTAAAACTATCATAAATGGTGACCAGTTACGTTAAGGTAATTAGATGATTGTGCAAAAAAAAGCATCAGCCCTGTAAAATCAAACAATTGGATGTCATGAAATCAAGGATGCTAAAAGGTGGTATTAAAATGGTAATTGTTAGCCTAAACTATTCTAAGCTACATATTTTCATTGGTTTTAATGTTGAAAAATAATTTTATCTAACAATATATTTTAGTATTTTTGATTTTTTATTTTACAGGTTCAAAAGATAGTTGATACTTAATTCAAGATTCAAGAGATCCAAGATTAGTTTTTAGGATTTATTTCTTTGATAGAATCTTTTGTAAATAAGCTCAGATGATGTTTGATTCAAATGCTTTTAACTAAACATGAAGTAGAAAAATTGTTTGAAGAAAACAACTCTTTATAAAATAGTTTTTTACACCTTGAATTGATGTAACATCGATGCATTGAAGAATATATGAAAAAGTTCATATGGAAATTGAAGTCACACTGATGCATGAAGAAAATAGTTTTTACCAAAGGTTAGGAAATATGACTACTTTGATGCGGTAATCAATGTGAAGGCTATGAAAAACAAAATTTAGTTTGATTACACATCGGTGAGTTAGTGAATAATATACTATAATCAATGCTACTTCGATGCAACAATTGAAATTCAGTTATTTTGTTACAGACAGTTATAATGGTTATTCAAGCCTAACTGCCTTTCATATATAAACGTTTTCACATTATTTTTCTTCACAATTCAAGACGAAAACATTTAAGAAAGAGCTGAATATGATTTTCTTTCTACTTCATGATTTCTCTGAGATTTTTTCAAGCTTATTGGATTAAAGATTACCTGGGATTATTGTAGTTTGTTTGAGATATTCATCTCAAACTCTGGTATTGTAATTTTCAATCCCTTTCTTATTCTATTTCTTTTATTTGAGATTTCTAGGTATTAGAAATTTGTATAGGTTTAGAAGAGCTTATGTTAATTCTTCTAGGTTAGCAAGAAAACTATTAATTTCTTGTGTGTTTTGTTGTAAAGACTGGCATTTCAGGAGCCTGTTAATCTTGATAGTTTTTATTTCAATTCATAGGTCTTTCGATTAAGAAAGATCAAGTGGAGTAGACTTGAATTGTAGTTTCAATTCAGTTGAATCACTTTAAAAACCTATGTCTTCAATTCTCCTCTCCTATTTACATCTTAACTGCTTTTATTGGCAATCTTTAAACTTTATCACCTTCACATTTACTGGTTATCAATTTTTTACATATCTCATCAAAAGAAACTTTAATTTTTAATACTAGTGTACACAATTCTCCAACGAGAAAAGGACAAGATCCATTTATTTTCACAATCTTAATTTCTTTATTAGGACCATCAGTAATAATGGCTCATGATTTGAGATTTTGAATTTTGAACAAAATTTAAAAGATAATCTTATTAATGAAGGAATTGATTCTATCCATGATTTTTCCCACAATGGAAACAATATTGGAATATTATTGGGTGATAACAATTTCAAGGGAAGGATACAAACTTTGATGGGCTAACAAATGTCAATATAAAGCAACCTAAAGCTTCAAATAAAGGCCCAAATAATGCCTAGCATGTATGGATGAATCAAGTAGAATTGGGCCAACTTGGAGCCCACTGTGCGTTTATATTGAACTAACATATCGCAACCCATGTTCCTAACCCAATTGAATTTAGTGTGCCGATTTAAGACCAACTACCATTAAGGCATTTTGTTGATGCTAATGTTGAGAATGGAAATCTTTAATCCTTCTCTTAAGTGTCCTATGTTTCTATTACTACTTTCCCCCTATTCATGTCCATTTTTCTCATTATATCCCCTCAGCTAGTCAGGATTTGGCGGCTATTGAGTGCTCAGACTCGAAACCTCTTGATGGCATGGTCCACATGGAAGATAAAGAAGGGTAATGTGCAAGTGTATAGGAGGCCTGTGGTGGCAGAAGTTGTTCTCAAGTGTATAACTATGGAAATTAATGAAGCTCAATAAAGTTTGGTTTTTTCTTCGTGTTAGCCTGGGCTACCCTAGCTATATATTTCTTCGTTTTGATGTTGAAAAATAATTTTAATCTAAATCATATACATTACTATCTAACAATATATTTCATTATTTATTTTAATTTATTTTACAGGTTCAAATATATATGTGATTCAAAAGATCAAAATTAGATTTAGTAATTATTTTATTTTTATAAGATCTTTAGTAAGTAAATTCAAATGAAGTTTAATTCAAGAAAATATTTTCATAATGAAGTAGACATAAACAAACCACTTGAAGAAAGTAAAAATCAAATATTTTTCAAACAAAATTTTTCATAAAGTACAGATTTTATAAAAATGATTTTATATCTTTTGAATCGATTCACTAATTGATTCATGTTGAAAAATCTATATGAATCGATTTATCAATCAATTCATTAAAAAAAGCTTTGAAAATTTTTTTAAACCAAAGGTTGGAATTTTATTCTGAATTAATTCAAGAATCGATTCACAAATTAATAATTAGTTATTCTGTTACAGTCAGTTACAATAGTTATAAAATGCCTAACTGCCTTCAGTTTCTTTAACAAATTTCATATCTTTCTATCTCCTTCAAGTTCAAAAAATATAGAGTAAAAGAGCTAAATCAGATTTCTTTCTACCTCACAAGATTTCCAAATCAAATGAAGAAATTTTGAATCAAAATTCTATAGAATTCACATTAGCTATTTGAAATTTCATTTCAAACTTTTTGGTATTGTATTTCTTACTTTACCTTTATCTTTTCTTTTATTGTCTTTTCTTTTAAGGTTTTTAGGGTGATAGAAATCTTGTATATGTTAGCAAGAGCTTATTGAAATTTTTGTGATTTTAGGTTTGGAAGAGCCAGGTGAAAATCTTCTAGGTTAGCAAGATCCCTGTTATGATTCTTATGTGGAAAACTGGCATTTTGAGCCTATTTTTAATCATGATGTTTTGTTAATAGAAGTGGTAATCTAATTGAAGATTATTCAGTGGAGTAGACTTGAATTGCGGTTTCAATTTAAGTTGAACCACTCTAAAATCCTATGCATTGAATCTTTATTTTTAGCTCCTACATTTATATTTTTGCTACATAATTGTTAATTCTATATTCTACAAATTTACTAATTAATTTTTTTGCAATTTCTTTGAATACAAAATAATTCTTTACAATCTTGTCAAATTTAAAGAACTTATAATAATCAAATGAGTATATAAATTTCTCTAAAGGAATATGGGCAAGATCCGCAATATATTTTTAACTGGCACCCTTACTTCATAAAGTTGTTATGATGTCAAAAGATATAGTTATTTGGATTTGTAGAAGTGTAAGACATAAGGAGTTTGTTTCCCAAATCTCAACTATTATAGGGAATATTTTTCCTAAAATTTGATTTTGCTTGAGACAAGAATTAATTTTGGTCAAGGAGTTTCTATTTTTTAGAGTTTGGGTTTTGACAAATGAGAATAGTTTTTCTAGTGATATTTAGTTTGCTTGGCAAAGTTCGAAAGTTTCTCTAGAAATTGTTTCAACAACTTTTTAGTTCATTCACATTAATATTCATCCTGTTAGAAGGGAATATTGATTTTGAACAATAGTTTATGCTAATTCTTTGAGTGATATGAAATCTATTTTGTGGCGGGACTTATATGAGTTAAGCTGTCATAATTGTAGAGACTGGCTTATTGTAGGTGACTTTAATGACATAAGGGATCTTATTGAAAAGAAAGGTGGTGCTCCATTTAATTGGCATCATTCTTATATTTTTAATGAACAAATTAACAATTGTAATTTTCTTAAGGTTGAAACTCAAGGTGGTAGATTTACTTGGAATTGTCCATTGAAACTAGGTTACAGTTATCTTATTGAAAAATTAGATCATGCTATGCGTAGTATGGATTGGAGAGTTCACTTTTTTGAAACTATGTTAAATCTTGCCCCACATTTTCTCATACCACCATCAAATTATGATTAATGTGGGTGGGTGACCTATTTTAAAGGATGATTGCCCTTTTCGATTTGAAATGTCTTGGTTAACCTATGACTTTTTTGATAATTTCCTTATTTTTGAATAGCATAAAGATAGAGATGTAATTTAGTGCCTAAAAGATCATACTTCAACTTTGTTAGACGAGAATAAAAATGTGTTTAGGCATTTTAGGAAAAGGAATAAAGAGCTTCTTGCTTATATTGCTGGTATTCAACGTGCTTAAAAGCAAAAAAATAAGTCTTTTCTTCATCGACTAGAAAATTAATTTCCAAATGACCTATCTAAAACTCTTTTGCAAGAGGAAATATTGTGGCATCAAAAACCTTGAGTTATATGGATTGATCAAGGAGATAGAAATATTCATTATTATCATACTAAAACAGTAACCAGAAAAAACTTAAATTAAGTCAACATGTCAAAAAATTCTAATGGTAGATGGGTGGATAAAAAAGAAAAGCTGATTTGTCTTGTAAAGGCTTTCTTTATAAATCTGTTTTATTCACAGGATGATCTAAGATGTTTTGTTGTAACAAAAATGGTGTTCCCTATTCTTAATTCTGCTCAAAATGATAAATTATTTCTTCTAGTTATGAATGTTTAGATTCATAGAGCTATTTTTTCTATGAGTGACACCAAAGCCCTAGAAGATGACATTATCTTGCTACTTTCTATCAAAAGAATTGGGGAATAGTAGGTGACAAAGTTTACAATTTTGTGAAGAATATCTTTAATGATCGTGATATCTGGAATATTAATAAGACTTTGATTTGTCTTATTCCCAAGGTTGAAAAACCTAAATTTGTTAATCAATTCTATCCTATTTCCCTATGCACTATTTTACATAAATGTGTGACTTAAGTCATTGTCAATAGACTGAAGCCCCTATTGCCTGATCTAATGTCACCTTTTTAGCCTAGTTTTGTTCTAGGAAGATGCATTCAAGACAACATTATAATTGCTTAAGTGATAATTCATCTGATGTAGAAAATGAGAAGTAAAAGAAGCTTCTTTGCTATCAAGGTTGATTTAGAGAGAGCTTATGATAATCTAAATTGAAATTTTATTTGGGAAGTTTTCCAAGAAATTCATTTGTTTTAATCTGTTCTTCAAATCGTTATGAAATGCATTTCTTCTATTTCCTTCAATATTCTTTAGAAGGGAAATCGTATTGAAGAGTTTTTGCCTTCTAGAAGAGTGAGACAAGATGACCCTTTGTCCCCTTACATATTTGTCCTCTACATGGACAAATTATCTTATTTGATTTGTGATGTTGCTGAAAATTAAAAAAAATAGGTCCTTATGAAAGCTGGTCATTCTGGTCCTGTCATTTCTCATCTTATGTTTGTAGATCATCCTTTTTTTTTTATTAAGAGAAGCTTTTGAAAGTAAAACTGAGATAGTTCTTCAATGTTTGCATTCCTTCTATATATGGCTTCAGGTCAGAAAGTGAATTAGGCAATAGCCAATATCTTTTTCTCCTGGAATGTGAAAGCTAATTTGCAAACAACAACGAATGGATGCAAGCTTGACAAAGAAGATGAGAAAGAAGAGTTTGGAAGTTTTAGATTTCAAATGGCGAATGGAATGGGGAAAAAGTTTTTCCTTGTTTTATATAATGCGCAGTCTCACCATTGGATCTAGGAACTGATCAACTACCCACGATCTAATGGTTTGGCAAATGATAGTAGTAAGTTGTTGCCAACTTAGCAAGGACATTCACCAAAGGCAGAAATAAATACACGAACTAGTGACAAAAACCCAAGAGTCACAAATAAGACAAACGAAAGTATGCCGAATGGCTTGTAAGATCGCAAATCGCTAGTAACAAACTGTAGCTCGTTTCGCACCGCATTCAAGTTATACTAAGGCACAACTCTCATGTAACCTATTCGTGCCAATTGAGGCGTGACCTACCTCATTATGATGTGATAGCTAAGGCGCAACCTACCTGGACACTCAATCTCGTGCTAGTTGAGGCACGACCTACCTGGTCACGATGTGATAGCTGAGGTGCGACCTACCTGGGCACTCAATCTCATGCTAGCTAAGGCGTATCTGTGCAACCTACCAGGGCACCCACTCTCATGCTAACTGAAGTGTTCGGGCATTCCAGCACTCAAACTCTTTACCAACTGCAGCACTCCGGTGCTCATTCTCATCACCAACCGAGGCATTCCAATGCTCAAATTTATTATTAAGTGAGAAGCATTAATATGACTAATTGGTTATTCAACTTAATATTCTATTTAGCTGTGATTTGCAGGAATTTATATCAACAACCACCTACATGCTACCATATGTGATATATACATAAAGCATTCAACATGATGCACATGGAAAAAAGAAGTAAAGTTTTCATTAAAAACCTCATTCAATGAGGTGAATTCATACATGAAGATTCAAGAGTACACATCAAAGCAAGCCTATGGCTATCATATCCTAAGAGGAAGGGCTTAATTCCAACAAGCTGGAAGATCAATGAGCAAGCCAAATGGCCCCAACTCTTCCTTATCCTCCTCCCAAGCTAAAAGTCTCTTCCCTAACTTGAATGCCTCCCAAGGTACTTGGAGAAAACTGAATGGTTAACTCACCGTGCAAGGAGGCCAAAGAACAAAGGGAAAGAGCCGTATTATTCAGCATGACCAATGGGGAGGTTATGGAGAAATATAACAAAACTTCCTAAGATCCTCAGAGAGGAAGTGTCCATGGGAGCTTCCTATAACAAAACTTCTCAGGACCCTCAAAGGGGGATTGTCGCAGCAGGCCGTACACACCTCGTAGCACTCCACCAAAGACCCAGACCACCAAAAACATGGAAGGCTCAGCCAACGCATCCATTAGGACATCTTGTGGAAAAGGAAGGGAGTTTTTCATAATTTATATATACCAGTTTGGCCTCACCAAAGAATCTAGAGGTCAGCCAGCTATTCTTGATCAAACAGTCCAGAGAAAAGCAAGACTACCATGCCAACGGCTAGAAAACATGCACATTAGACACATGGCCTGGTGCAGATAAAGCGATAAGATTGAGGTTTTAAATAACAACACTACAGGCTGTAAATAGAGGCTTTGACAGCACTGCAAACTGTAAGTGAAGAACTTGACAACATTACGTATTACAAGTAAAGACTTCACCAGCAAATAACAACTCCCAATCCGCAAAGCAAACCAAGAGTTAGGGAGCTAATGTTATGGTTATTTTTGGAACCATATGAAGTGGGCTGACAAAGGCCCAATGGACTAGTCCAGCTGAAAAGGACCCAGCCCGTTTTGGAGCGAGATCGTAGGAGCCAGCCGGTAGGTCACCTGGCGTGAGCTCAGGTCGCCAGGCGAGCTACCCCAAGCGTAGAAACAGAATGTCAAAGTCTAGTCATTAACCAAAGGCACATACTCCCAACTGATAGATCAGCCCCAAAAATGGACATATTAGCCTCCAAAAAATCGACAAGTAATTGCCTAGCATTTATTGCCTGAAGTAGCAGAAGAGACATATTTATAATTTATCAAATTACATTTATAACCCCCACTACTTCTATAAATAGGGGAAAAATCATTGTAAAAAGGAAGGGAAAATGCATGCAAAAACTCTGTCAAAATAATGAAAAATATATACTGTTACTCTACTAAACTGTAAAAAGAGAAACAACTGCACAAAAGCAAATATAATCACTGTGGATGTAGGGGTCATACTGACTTTAGCCGAACTACATTAAAAATCCTTGATGTTCATCATGTTCTTCTTTCTCTTACGCTTTTGCATTTTCATACATTCCACTTCTGCAATTTGGGCATCAGAATCTTTGGTTGATCGATTACCAAAATCAACCATCAACATAAATTAGTAATGCTTTGATTGGAATGAATTTTTTTTAAAATAGAATTCATTTCGTTTCAATAAAATTAGTTTCAATTCATTTATATATAAATTTTATTGTTTGAAATTATGTTAAAAATAATAATTTTAATTCACTTGTAAATTAATTCTTTTTTTTAACATATTGAAAAATATATGAAATTCAATTAAAAAATAAATTTTAATGATATCATGGTGAATAAAATATTAGAACGAGAGTAAAATTTTATATAGCATGTGCTTTAAACCAAATAAAATGAATTAGGGTGAAATTCTTAATAAATTTAAAGAATTTCATAATAATACAAAACATAAACACCATTTAAAAAGAAATTTATTTCAAAATAAAATAAAATCTTATTTTTAACTATTTTAAATAAGAAATAATGTAATCATAAATGATTTTGTGACATCGGGTCCATTTGTAATAACACAGAATTTATGTAATATCATAATCACTTGAGTTTGAATCATCTCCTTTTCTCTTTGAAATGCAGGACTTAAATTTAAGAGAGAGAGATATAAAAATCATTTTTTATATTGAAATGATGAATCATAATAAATAAAAAAAATTATAGATGCCAAAATAGAAAATTATGCCTTTATCTTTTCAAAAATAAAGAAAATTGAAAAGAAAAAAAAAAGATCCAGATTCGACTGCTTGTGGAGGACGCCAAGAGTAGCCATTTTTAAAAAATGGATTTTTGCACCAATATTATAATGATCAGGACTATAGTTGCACCTTTAAAATGATACTACGGGTAGCTTAGCATCCGTGCCCTCAATTTTGGGGAGTCCCACCAAACAAATTTAGGAATCCCAAAATGGAGAGCTTAGATTGCATTCTATCAGCAGTCGCATTAGATTTTAGACCCTGCTTGGATGGGCAGAAGTGGAGGGGAAAAGAAGAGAAGTTGTTCCCTTACACGAAAATTAAGATCATTTCTACTGCTTGGCTGAAGAGAAGAAGGAAAGTTCAGGGCCAAAAAAATGTGGGTCCAACAGCAATGTATTTCTGCCCAAAAATAGGGAGAAATGGGCGTAAATTATACAGTGCAATGCCCAATTCCCAAGTAATTTTATATATTTTTATTTTAAAAAATATAAATTATTATTTTTAATTTTAAAATAATTATATTTAATATTATAAAT
>JANHAO010018763.1:0-13514 GCA_026873985.1 Saraca asoca
AGAGCTGGACTAAAGGTTAGTAAGCTCTACCTTCACTCTAGATTTGATCTAGGATGCTATGAGACTTCAAACTGGTGGTTCTATGAGAGATTTGCTCAGCCAAAGAGGAGAAGAATTTTTGAAATTTGGAGCTCTTTGCTGCCCCCTTAGGCCAAGCAAACCTATCACTTTAACCATTACCCTTCAACCATCGAACTAGATGAACTTCAGAACATAGTTGAACATTACCGCTTCCTTAAAGGTTACCATCTCATGTACCTTCTCCTGGTGACCATGCAACCTATCCTCCTCGAGGATTTGTTGCTGTTAGTACCTAGCATCTCACTGCTAGGCTTAGGTCTCCTATTCACCCATACATTGTTAATTTGCTAAATAAATTGAAGCTCTGCCCATTCCAATTGACCCTAAACTCCTATTCTCAACTCACTTCTCTTGAACTTGTGTACTAAAGAAGTAATCTTCCCCATCATCTATTAAAGTTTTGTGCCACCTCTATAGTTTTAGGAGTATGGGCTATCTAGATGGGATTTATTACCTTTTAGCTTGGCATACTAATTTCAAGAGGGTTCTGCCTCAGGGGGATACTAGGGGCAAATTGAACATTAGGAATTATAAGACCCATTAGTTTTATATTTTGTGCCCATCTTTGCATCCTCTTCATAGCTTTGGTTTTATTCTAACACCTAGTATGCAAGCTGAGGTCAAGCAAGTTATCATGAGTTCATATTACTATTTCTGACATTTTGTCTTATTTTTTACAGTCGAGGTTAGCAAGGAGAAGCCAACGTTAAAGGTCACAGAAGCTGAGGTACTTGATCGATTCATTGCTATAAGCGATTTGAAAAATGATTTAAGATTTGACGATGATCTTCTTCATTTCTATAGGCTTGCATCTGCATTGAATATCGAGCTCATGAGAGAGATTGGAGCTCGCAGGGTTAAGGAAATCAATCTAGCATGTTTTGAAGATTACGAGAGCAAGGTGAAACTCATCCTTTGAAGGCCACCTCCTGATGAGCCCAAAAATCTCAAAGTCACTACAACTTTATTAGGTTTCAATGTTGTTGTAGCTCCTGTTGCTACAAATCAATCTCCCTGCCTTAACTGAGATGCCTTCACAAGAGTTAGCTCCCACTTCGCTTCTTGAGGCAACCGAGGCAGTCAAGGTCATGACCCCATTCAAGCCCCCAGCTAAGAAACAAAAAGTGAACAAAGGGAAGAGGGTCGCTACCACATCGAATCAGGTGGCTCACAAAGTCACAGTCGAGGAGCCTCCATCGAGGCTTAGCTCAAACACATAGGAATATTTTGACTTTTTCTAGAGGAATATGTGGGCAATCTTGGGATCCCACACTAGCTCCCAAGTGTTAGAGGCAGAGGAAGTCTCAAGTGGAGGACTGATGCACTATGCTACTCGTCACAGCCTACTAGTAAGTAAGACCCTTTTTACCTTGATTCTTTTGCTCCTTCATAATTTGATTCGACCCATTTAATTTCTCAAGGTGTGCTAGGAATAATAAAGATGGGGGACTAGCTTAGGAGGAAAGGAATGCCAAGCTCGAGAGTAGCTTGGCTGCTGTAACCACTAAGGCTTTGGAGCTAGAGAATAGCGCAGTTGATGCTGAAGTCACCTAGAAAGAAGCCATGGAAGCCCAATCTCATGAGGTGGCGAGTCATAAGGTCGTCATAGTCAATCTTAACAAAGCGGTTAAGGAGTTGTCAAGAGCAAAATGCAACCTGGATTTGACACTTCATGTTGCCGAGGCAGCTATGTAGTGAGCAGAAGCTATAGCTCGGTAGGTTGAGGTTACTGAGAAGGAACTCGAAGCGGTCAGGAATAAGGTTACCCTAAAACAGGAAGAAGTCACTCGGGCTAAGGCTAAGACCACTGAGCTGGTTGCAAAGTCAGTATAAAAAGTGGAATCTAAAATCTCCTCCTCCTTCCTGTTCACCTTATAGGAGCGACACCTGAATATGGACTTTTCCTTTTTCAGGGAGGATGCTCTTAAGGAGACAAAGGGCTTTGAAAGAAGAGTTGCAAAAGCTACTTCTTCCAACTAAAGTGCGAAGTCCATAAGTGGTGTCCCTTCTGCCAAGGGTGTAATTCAAAGAGAAAGCAACCTGTAGGTCGTGGCAACCCCTAATGATCAAATGAGGGATGACTTGCTCACCCTTTGTGCCGATCCTTCCTTTTATCAGAACTCAGCTTCCAAGGACCAGGCTTCTTAAGATACAATCTTGTAACTTTATATTTCATTTTTGAACTTCGCATTCAATTATGGACTTTATTTGAATTTGTGTTGTTGAAGAGGGCATTAAATGAACTCTTCTATTTTTCCTTGCCTTCCAAATGCATCACGTTGGGCATTTTTATAGAAAATAACATGTAGGCTATTATGGATAGTTTCCTACAAATCACCATTCAATAATTGTCAAGTAAAAAAGAGTGCCAGGTAAGTCAATCGACCTTGGTGAGCAAAACATGATAGATAATGAAATAAAACACTGAGTAGATCATATGAATTTATATAAATCAGTATATCATAACTACAAATGATACGCATCATGTCGAATGACCAATAGCTCGCATGAAAATGTAGCAAGTCATATGAGAACTATGCCTTGATTAGAATCAGTTGAATGCTCAAATTGTGCTTTAGCTAGCACATGTTCGAGTGCTCAGTGGACGATTAGGTATGCCTCGACTGGCATATAGAACAAGTCGCATGAAATTTGTGAACAATAGGTCTCATGAGAGCTGCGAGTGATAGGTCGCATAAGAGCTGTGAGCAATAGGTCACATGAGAGCTATAAGCAATAGGTTGCACAAGAGTTGCAAGCAATAGGTCACACAAAAGTTACGAGCAATAGGTCACATGAGAGCTGCACCATGGCTAATAAGCTAGCAATGAATTTAGCATATAAGGTGCCTCAACTGAAAAGTTAGCAATAAGTACCGGAATGAGCTTCGGGGGCCTTAACTGAAAAGTTGGCAATCAGTATCAGAATGAGCTCCAAAGGCCTCAGTTGAAAAACTGGAAATCACTATCGAAATGAGCTCTAAGGGCCTTAACTGAAAAGCTAACAATCAGTACCAGAATGAGCTCCAGGGGCCTCAACTAAAAAGCTGGCAATTAGTTGCATACATATAGCACCTAAAAGTTAGTTGTATGCATACGCAAGGTGGTGACCTGGTGTCATAGAAGGGTTGGCGATCTTGTGCCAAGAGAGTTATGCCACTACAATCTTGTTGCTTAGTAGACAACTTGACTCCTTTAACAATAACTTGCTTCCAAATAAAAAAGAAAGGTGAGATCACCATCGTTCTAGAGGAGGGAGTAGAAGTATAGCATCTTAATGCTTTGAAAGGTTTTAGCCCCATTCATATTAAGCAAAAAAATTCGCTTCTTGCTTTGTAAGCTTTAGAAAGAATAACACTATGAGATTACCAAATTTAAATCCGAGTTTGAGCTTTCCTAAAAATTTATTCAGAAATTACATAACATTAGAATTTTGAGACTAATTTGGGATGCATTATTTACATCAAAATAACATATATTGAAAAAGAAGATTCAAAGGCACTAGGGCTGCTATCGTTGTGGCTGCTAGGGCTACTGAGATCACTGTCCAGAAGATTACACCACATAGTCTCGTAGGTGACCTCTCTTGATCAGGTTCTCAATTGTATCTTTGAGTGCTCGGCATTCTGAGGTATTATGTCTAGCTTCTTCATGATAAGCACAAAACTTGCTCCTATTTCTGAATATGTTGGGAGTTGTTATAAGGGCAAGATTCCCAAAGTCTTCTCTATCATTCTTAGTTGCAAAGATGCACTCCTGAGTGTCTGACAGGGTGTTGTAGTTGTCAAAGCGACCTTGATATCGAGAGCACTCATTCCTGGCCCTTTTTATGGCCTAGTTTCTAGAATTGTTATTCCAATTTTCTTTCCCATTCCTGTTATTACTCCATTTATTCCTACTATAGCTATTTTTCTCACTCCCCTTATCAAACCTTTTCGGGTCAAAGGTTTCTTCCCACCTGATTTTCTTGGCAGCTCACTTATAAAATTTAGCTAAGTCCTTTACTGGGGACTTGTATATCTTTATGTATAGTTTCCCATCCTTGTGGAGTCTAGTTAAGATTGCTATGAGGATATTATCATCCAAGGGATTTTCTATGTTATTGACTTCACATCTGAACCTGGGGATGTAATGTTTTAGTGACTCATCTCTCCATTGGAATAATGTTATGAGATGACAAGTTAGCATAAGCTACATTCTCAATGCCTTATACTAACTAAGGAATCTTGCTTAGCATTCTTCCTAACTATAAACACTACGAGTTAGAAGATTTTTAAGCCATGCCCATGATATTCTCCAGAGGGTGGCTAGGAAGATGCAATATTTGATCAGCGAGCTGGTTGTCTAGAGATTCATCTAGACATTGAATGTGTCCAAGTGGTCATACGGGTCACTATTCCTATTGTATTGTGGAATGTTAGGGATCTTAAATCTATAAAGAAAAGGCTCCGTTTGGATCTCCTTAATAAATGACGTGCTTTCCTCGTAACGGTCTAGTTGGCCTTAAGCTATAGGTCACTTTTTGAGCTACTGCACCCTCTAAAGCAGCTTTTCGATCATAGGGTTTTGTGTCTCAAATCGACAGCTGATGGTTCGATAATTCCCATCACTCTCCTGATCTTCAGAATGGCGATCCAACCTGCATCCATGATGGGTACCATTGGTGCCTTTTTCTTGACAGAAATTCTCATGTCACTGATCATCTCCATCATCACTATTACGAGCTTGATGGACCTCTAACCTCGATCGTGAATTGTATGAATGGGCAGACCCCACTTGCAGATGTCCCCCCTGAAGGCTTCTCTTGGTGCACTTTTGGCTGTTGAAGCCCTCCTCTGGGCATCGCATTCTCCACTTTTTTTTGTGTGCACTGTGTCTGTACGTGAGCTAACACTCTAACTACATTAGCCAACTCCTTCACTATGTTTTCAAGCACCTCGACACTGGTGCCATACTCAAACTCTGTTAGTCTCAAGAGCAATAGGCTGGTAAAGGGTTAATAGTGCCATATCAGCGACAGCATCTATTATGAGGGTGAAAGAAGCACCTAGAGCAGGGAAAGCAAAACCCCCCACTGGTAACCCTTTCTCCTTTGCATGATCCTTAGGTTGGCGAGTGGTAACATCAGTACTCCTAGTGGCTCTCCCTCTTGCCATTACAGCTAAATAGCAAATCAAAGAGAGATGCAGTTAGAGCCTTTCCTCTAATGCTAAAATATTGATGGTGAAATTTGGTAAACCTAAATCTCAGTCAATTGGAAAAGTTATTGAAAACCCTAGGCTATAGTGTGATTAGATGAATGTAAGATGAGAAAAAAGAGAGGAAGAAACAGTAAAGGCAAAGAGGTTTTTTAATATGATTCGACTAAAGCCAAACAGTATTGATCCCTACGTCCACAATATTATTTTATTTATATGGAAAATTTGACAAAGATACAATATGTATTTTTCACTATCCCCTATAAAGGCTAGGAGGTTACAAGTATGATTTAATAAGCAGTAAATCTATTACATCAAATAATAAATGTATTTGACAAGTATAGCTTCTACAAATCGGCTTCTGTGGACTACAGACTAACTTTTGTAGGTTACTTTCTACGAGTGGGCCTCTATAAGCTACTTCTTGCCAATCGGCCCCACAAGTCAAGTCTAAGAGGGTGCCTGCTTCAAGTTCACCCACAATGACCTTTTAGTTGGGTGAGATGCCACGTCCCATAAGCTAAAACTCCTGATCTGGGGTTGCTGCTAGTCTCTGATCAGCGACGTCAAACTCACAAGCACCCATTTAGCGATTCAAGCTCATGTAGGACAAACTGTTGGCTATACGAGCCAGAGCTTGTTTCTAGCAAGCTGGGGCTTCTACCTTGAAGTGGGCGATTTGGTGCCTTTGAGCGGTCTTAGCTTTAGGG
This sequence comes from Saraca asoca, assembly GCA_026873985.1. Lineage (NCBI taxonomy): Eukaryota > Viridiplantae > Streptophyta > Magnoliopsida > Fabales > Fabaceae > Saraca > Saraca asoca. Next base: position 5,989 of record JANHAO010018763.1, read on the forward strand.
CATGTTGGGCTTTCCTTATTTAGACTCATCTGCTATTGGGCCTTTGTCAACCCATTTTTGTGTAGTACCAGAAAATACTTATAACACAAGTAGAGTGGTTGAAGAAATAGTTTAAGTAACGCAGAGCTCTTTTCTAGCAAGCTGGGGCTTCTACCTTGTTCTATGCTCTAAGCTTGAAGTGGGCGATCTAGTGTCTTTGAGTGGTCTTAGCTTTAGGGCATGTTAGGCTTTCCTCATTTAGACTCATCTGCTATTGGGCCTTTGTTAACCTATTTTGCATAGTACCAGAAAACACCCATAACACAAGCAAAGTGGTCGAAGAAATAGTTTAAGTAAAGTAGACTAAAAACCCACATGAAGATTTGAGAAGCTAGTGCTTGAAAGAAGAAACTTTCATAGAAGTTGTGTTAGATTAAGGCATTAATGAGGGCATTGACATTTGAAGTGGGGGAGAATGTCACAAGTCAGCCTTGTGAACCAATTTGAAAGGAAAATATGCCTGATTTTGGATGAATTTTAGCATAATAATTAAGCGTGAAGAGGAGGATTTATGGTGCAAATTTGGGAGCAAATGCATTTGTAAATTATTTTTTCAAATTTTTCCCATTTTGGGGTATTTGTATCTTTTTAGCATCAATAGTTTGTCTTGTATAAGTAGAAAAGTATGTTATTGTAATCCTTGCATTTTTATCCTCGCGTCCATATGAGATAGTGCATTAGAACCTTTATGAGCTAGGAGAGAAATCTTTATGTCAATTAGGAAAAAATATGTCTACTCTTGTCGATAGGGCTTTTACTTAAAATGCTCTTTAAGGGGGGCAAGTCTGTGATTTGGTGGGCACTGTGACTCAAGTTAGGGATCAGAGTGTGAAGCTTAGAGATACTCCCCCTACACACTCAAAAATATATAATGAAGCATATATTAATAAAATGGAGTTGTCCCTTTTCTTATTTTTAAAAAATCCCTTCTTGATATACACTAGAGGCTTCTTGTATGACACATTTTTTGAGACTCGATATGCACTAATGCTTCGACTAAATGCTCATGTTAGCTTGCAGACATGTTGTGCATGGGATTTTGGTTGTATATGTGACAAAATCCTCAATACTCCAAGTATGTATCCAAGTATGGCTTGAATTTATTGGAAGGCTGACATGTTGGCCAAGATTAGCATCACACGTCGCATGGTTTTGGCTAGAGAGCTGTCGGCCCATGACAGTTTACCTTCAAAGTCATCAAGTTTTATCTTTCATATTTCTTTCAATAAAAACAAGAATTTTATTCCATAAAACAAACCAAAAAATAAAATAAAATATGATTTTATAGACTTTAAACTCAAAAAAAGAAAAAAAAATGTCTTTAGACACTCAAGAATTTTATTCCATTCAAAAGGTCAAATTATTATGTCATTGTATGGACTGAAAGCCCAAAAAGCTACACCAATAATTATTTAAAATATAAATTTAATTAAGAGCAACACATATTCATCACTATAAATAATATATAGCCATAAAACATGATTAATAAGTTCTGGTATCATTTGTTGAAATAATTATAGCCATTAAAATATTCAAATCTAATTACATCATATAGCATATAAATAGTAAAATAATAAATCTAGTAATTGAACATGCACCTGGTGATAACATGATATTTATAATTATTATACATCGTCTCTATCCATAATTACTTGTGAGAGAGAAGAAAGAACAAAGAAGAAAGAAGAGGTGAACCCCTCTTTACCATAGATGATGTCATTATGTTATAGTCCGTCATCTTAAAGGACCTCTCCTTGTGAGAACAAATAAGGCTAGTAGTAGTAGTAGTAGTAGTAGTAGTAGTAGTAGATGATGTCATTATGTTATAGTCCGTCATCTTAAAGGACCTCTCCTTGTGAGAACAAATAAGGCTAGTAGTAGTAGTACTAGTAGTAGCAGTACCAGTAGTAGTAGATGTAGAAGCAGTAGCAGTAGTAGTAGTAGTAGTAGTAGTAGTCATAGTCATAATAGTAGTAATAATTTTAGTAATAGCAATAGTAGTACCAGTAGCAATCATAGTCGTCGTTGTAGTAGTAGTGGTAATCATAGTTGTAGTAGTAGTAGTAATCTTAACAATAGTAGTAGCAGTAGGAGTAAGAGCAGGAGCAGTAGCAGTAGTAATAGCAATAACAGTAGCAGCAGTATTATTATTATTATTATTATTATTATTATTATCAGTCCCAAAATCTGAAATAAGGGAAATGAAAACCTTGAAGGAGTAGGGAATTATTCTGAACTAATTTGGGGTAAACCCATTAACGGAGCATTTGGTTGGACAATTTAAGAATGAGTAACAGAATGAAGAAACTAACTCCTTTACTTTTACTGAGTATTTGATTCACATATAATAAGATCTATTACCATTATTTAACTTTAATAAATTTCCCAAATTTGAAATCCTTCCTCCACCTACAGTTTTAAATTATGTTACGTATTATAAACAAAAAACACTCATTTCCTCTTTCCTTTTCTTGCCTTGCAAAACTCTTACCACATCAACTCACTGTCACTTACCATTATTGATCATCCCTTTCGGTCGTTGACCATGACCATTTACCTCCACCCACCTCCATTTTTTGCTATTGACCATCGTTCACCATCTTTTCTCACTGTTGACCACTACCTACCATCACTCACAACCACTAACTACTACATACCATCAACTACAATCATTGACTACCACTCACCGTGGTTGACCACCTTCTATCACTACCTATCGTTGTTGACCACCGTTCATCATTCAATACCCCTGTTAACTTCCACCCATCGTCATTGACCACCGTCTATTACTGCCCACCACTGTTAACCACTACTCACCACTACCTACCATTTTTTACCACTGCTAATGACTACTTATCACCAGTTAACTATCACTCACCACCACTACCACCACTATCTATCTTCATTGATCACTGTTAACTACCACCTACTATCATTGATCATCATCCACCACCATCTATTATTATTAACTACCATATTTTATTATTAACCATCGCCCAACCAAACAACAAGAATAGAATCATAAATAGTGTAATTTCATTCCCTAAATAAACTAAACAAACCAATAAATAGCATTTATCATTATCCTTACTCCTTCTTATTTAATTCTATTCCCTTTTAATTTTTGCAAGTTAAACCAAATGCCTTCAAGGGAAAATGGGGTAAGAGAATGAATTTTTTTTCTAACCAAACACACAAAAGGAATGAAGACCTTCTATTCCCTTTCCCTTCTCTAATTACCCTAAACCAAACTGCCCTTATTTCTATAAACATATAAACCTCGCTATATCTATAAAGTTAAATTATTTTATAGTTACTTATAATTTCACTCAATTTCTAATTAAATTCATATAATTTAAAAGACTTTAATTGGATCCTAATACTTATTTTTTATTTCTAATTGAATATTTCTTATCATTTTCTTGTTAGATTTTATTAATAACTGACAATAATCTACTAGCAATTTACAGAGTAAAAGACAAGGAATTCATCTTTTTCCTTTAAAAATGAAATAATTTTATAAAATATTTTAATTCTTTTTATTTTATTTATCACTTAAATAAAAATAAAAATTATATAAAAATTCTACATCAATAATTGTTAAAACATATTAAAAGAGTATTATTCAAATGTGATAAATGCTAACAAAATCTAATAAAAAAATTATTGAAAGTATTTAACTAGAAATAAAAAATAAATATATAGATCTAATTCAAACTTTTAATTATAAGAATCTAATTAAAATTGAGTGAAATTATAAAAACATAGAATAATTTAACCTTCTTAAATCAGTTTTTAGGACTACGACCGAGTTTATAGACCAAACATGGAGTGCAAATTGGCCAACACAATCCAAACACTTTCCATATCCCCTTTGGCCCAATACGAATTGTTGGCCCAACATAGTCCCAAACAATGACATACTTTTTACCCATCAAAATCAATCTTACAAAAATTAAGTTTTTAAATTTAATTCTTTCAAAATGTATCCAAGCAAGCCTTTTTGTGAAAATGCAATTTACAAATAAAAAATGGGAGGATAAAGTAACAAAATAATAGTCAACATTAACAACTCCATAAAGCTCCTGTGGGCCATACGAAAATGGCTTTAATTGTTCTCCGAAAAAGGGAACGTGTCTGTTTCTGATTAGGCCACGCACACACAGAATAATATCATCTGCAAGTATGTATTGGGTGGGCCAATAGGGTACTACCATGTGGCACATTGGATTCCTTAGCTTACATTGCTTGTCCTTCATTCATCAATATATTTCTTTCACTCTTTTAACGATGCTTTGCAAAATGTGTTTGACAAAAATGGTATAAATCTGCCCCACCATTCCCCAAAATTACAATGTCAGCAACAATTCCTGCCTCTGATTTCTCAACCTTTGATCATGATTCATGATAGTGGACCACATTTCCTATTTTTATTTTTGAAAACAATAAAAACATGTTACTTTAAAGCACAAAAATTGATTAATTCTGGAATTAATAGCATATTCATGCCACCTTAAAAAAGAAAGTCACTGTTGATAAATCACCCAATAGAGCTTTTCCAAAAGCAGGAAAGATTTTTGTTGGTTTCTATGACTGGAGGATAGTGATATTAACTGCGTAATGCTTCATTGTATATTTATCATAATTTAATTCAAATTAATTAGTATTTATTATTTGTACCTTTTAAGATTTTATGTATTATGCATACAATTGTATTTATTATTATAAATTTAGAGGATATATAAAATTAATGGAATGAATAAATTATTTTTTAATTATTTATTATTTATTAAAATTTGAGTACTTGATTTTTTTTATTAACAAGCAAGATGTTGTACTTTAGATGATCTGATTGGGACACGTCAGCGCTTCTTGCCAACCCTATCATGGAAAAAGGAAGAGGCTTTTAGTACAGTCTAAATGTGTTAGTCTGTTATCAACAGAAAACCAGATGATCATGCTTGAAGGGCAGAATGATGATTTTAGAAGCAGCTTTACACCATCCATCAAGAACTTTCTGGTTATCAAATTTTGGACAAAGTTTGTGAATCTGCATATGTTTACTGCGTAAAACATAAAGCTCCTTAATTTTAAAGACATAGGACACTGGCAAGAGCATTGCCATGATTACATTACAGAAAACCATATACAAAGACACATTGAATTAAAAAGAACTGTGAGCAACAAAGGGAAGAGGCTACTGCAGTAACTAAGATCTGTCATAAATATTGCTTAGAAAACTGAGGCTATCAAGTTACAATAGAATAAACTCTCATTTTCCTGCTAAAACAAAAACTATTGCTGGACTTCTGGATCAACGGGTTATCAGAAAAATGCCCGGCTACCATAGAACACGCGCGATCCATCCTTTTTCTTCTGATCAGTCTCTAATTTGCTGCTGTTATGATTTTGAATCACATCACCGCGATCTTGTCTCTCGGGCCTGTCAAGATCCATTGGGAGTTTCATCTTTGCCAAAGACTCAGTAAATTGCTGCATGCTTCTCATGTACATGTCCACTATTTGTTGCTGCATAGCAGATTGCTCAGCCTCAATATTGATGTTTCCAAGTGGAGCTGAAAAAACTTCACCAAACTTTGCAGCATCTATATTCCTCTCCTTGTTATTGCTTTCCTTTTCCTTGCTTGAGAAGTTAGGCTTTTTCTCATCTCTGGCTTCGCTTTCTTTCTTGGAAGTTGGGGTGTCTGGACAAGCATTAGAGTTTTGGTTATTTTCAGGAGTAACCAAAACATTAACAGAATTTGAAGAATCTCCCCCCAAATGACACTTTTTCTCTATTGAATCTGCTGAGTTTCTGTCATCACTTAGGCTTGTAGTGGTAGAGCTTAGAAACCCAGAATTCTGAATGCTCTCATTTGGAGAAATGGATCCGCCATGATTGTCATCGGATGAATTCAAAGTCATTTCATAATCATCAAGTTGAGGAGATGCTGAAAGGCGAAGAAATGGTAACAATCCTCCATTGTTGGGCCTCGGAGCACAACTATTATTATGAGCTGCTGCCAGATTGAAGTACTCAGATACCATTTGCTGATTCTCCTTCACAACACTGATATCAGGAAATTCAATCCTGGAGTACTCGACTGGGTCTAACATAACCTCGGAGATTTTTCGATCAAGCAAAATAACTTCTGAAGATATGGAAGATGAATTGCCTGCTGGTTCAGATATGGAAATTGAAGTGATAGAAGAATCAATAGGCTGAGTAGAAGTATCCAGAGAAAGAGTTAACTGGACAGTTCCAGCGGGAGAATGGAAGAGATCAGTGGAAGAAAGGCTGTAATCTTGAGTGACTTTTCCTTTGCCAACAATTTGAGAAAGTGGGACCAAAGCAAATCCCAAAAGCTGGTCTTCCATGTAATTTCTTGCCCTACTGAGCATCCAAATCTCACATTTGAGGACAGCATCCATCTGGGTAATCTTCATCCTCAGGTTTTCATTGAATGTTGGGTTTTTTCCACCTCCATTGATGATTCTGGTAGAGAGGGTGTCATCTGGGTTGTAAGTGAGAGAGAATTTTGCATACACATCTTGCTTGTCATAGATGCATATGTTGTGAATATTCCTAGCATGATGAACATAGATATCTAGAATCCCTGAAAATTCAGAATCGCCATCCTCATGATCCATTGAACTTGAATTGGGATTATACCTGAAATTAGTTGTCTGACGACTGTGACTGAATGCATCCATTGTAATTTTTGGTTGTGGCAAGAAATAGCTTTATAGGTTGTAAAAAGGTATCCAAAGTGAGAAAAACTGATTGATATAGATAATTGTTGATCAATGATCAACTAGTAAAGGCATTTCTCAAAATTCGGCTTAGGAAACATATGATGAGCTCTAAGAACAGAAGATGAAGAGAGTTTAGAAGGGAAAGGTGGTTCTATATGTTGAAGGAGTTTGGCAGATGAAGGATGAAATGAGGGAAAAATGAGAAATGTTATGGTAGTAGGTAGGTGAGAAGAATGAAGCATGAGAATGAATAGAGAAGAAGATGATGATGATGATGTAATGGTTGTTGTTTGGATGCCACTTTTTATTTTCTTTGTTTTGGGGATTGGGTGGGGGATGGATACTCAATACATGAGTTTGCTTTGCTTGACATTGCAGCTTCCACTTCTTGTTCTTGTCACTATAACTTAGCTCCACTCAAGCTATTGGAGGACCCACTTGGCCCCATTTTTCATTATCACTCTCCGTTCCTTCCTTCACTTCATACATACTCCCCACAGCTTCAAGACAATCATCATCTCTCTCTCTCTCTCTCTCTCTCTCTCTCTCTCTCTGATTTGATGGAAAAACTTTGCAAATAAAATCCCAGGAAAAAAAAAAAAAAAAAGAGTGGAAACATAAAAGTTAAACCCAATATTACTAATGTTTAATTTTCTGAATAAGTTTTAAATATGACTCTCCTTACAAATTTAGCTAGTGTAATTATGCTTACATTATTTCTTTTAAAAATA
>JANHAO010018764.1:0-13486 GCA_026873985.1 Saraca asoca
TTCTTCAATTTTTGCTTTGTTTCTTGCATGTATTCTCCTTCTATCTTTTCCTTGATCTAGATGCAACTTCATTCTCTGAATTTCTACCTTCTTTTTAGTCCTTTTCATCATCCTGTATGAAAAATACAAACTAAGAGCAGTATTTAGGACAAAAACATAAAATCAAGATAAAGACATTAAGAAAACACAAAATATCATCAACAAAACAGACCAAAACTACCTTATTTTTATACTTTTTTTCCCATTTATCAAGCTACACCCGTTGAAGCTGTGAAGTATCTGTTGGGAATGAACAGGACAACGCTGGCCGGAGATGTTCAAGTATGAAGAGCAGTGCAACGCTTTGAATGGGAAAAGGATTACTCACATGTTGACAAGCACTCTCGCTTTTAGATGTAAGATGATGTTGGTACATTTAATTGTTTTTTATTTTTATCATATAAATATATTTTTAAGATTTTAATAAATTAAAATTAAATATATTTATATTTTATTATTTTTGTGATAGAGATATTATTGTCGTTGATAATTCTTTTTTCTTTTTATTCATATAAAAAATGGAATACAATCATATCATTTTATTTTCATTTTTATTCTCTTTTTCATTCTTATTTTCCATTCTTTTATATTTCATTTCATTCTTTTTTATAATTTTATTCTATCTAACGAAATGAACCGCAGTTTGGATGAAGAAAGAAAGTAAAAAAACCAAAAAAAAAATTGGAAAAAAATACATGAATCAATTATATATAAGGGTAGATGATAGCATTTTAATTCTTGTAACCATTATTCTAAAATCTCTCGTTTTAGATAATCCTAACCATTTAAATGGCTTATCTTACAACTTAAATGTATAGCTTATTACTTTGATATATCTACACCACTGAACTTAATACTGGCTGAGTATTGAAAACCAGAACCTTAATTGATTTTGTAAATCGAATTCAAGACCATAACTCCAATTTCACACGTTTTTCCTTAATTAAATGAAAGCTTTTCGTGTGAGCCCAACTTTTTTTCTTTTAACTGGTGAACATAATATTGGTTCTGATTTATTTCTAATCTATAATTTTTCATAATTTTTTAAATATTTTTGGTTCATTTAGACACCCTTTCTGAAAAAAATCTTTTAAATTCTTTTTGAATTCCTAAACCTTGGCTTTAATATTTTTGTTTTTTTACCATAAAACCCAACGACAAAGTTTTTTTATATTCAAGTACTGGCTAGTTGTTAATAAGTTGGATTACTAAATTAATTCAAGATTATGTTACTCATTTATAGTTTGAGGTTTAAATATTTAAGTTCTCAAACTAATATTAAAGAATTTTTCTTTTGCGTTTTTCCCCCTGTCAACTGCAAAAATTTAGATTAAATAGCTGTTGACTACTTTGATTTTTAAATTTATTTTATGAATTTTATGATTTTTAATTATTCATTTTAAATGAATTAATTGACTCTTAGAATATGACTTTTTCCACCATATAAATTACTCTCTTTAATTTTAAATAGTTGAATTTAATATCTATAAATTATTAATTTATATAATCAATCTCTTTTAATTTTAAGTAATTACATTTAACATCTAACATCAATTTTATAAACGATTTAAAGAAGCAAATGCTATCGATTTGATATAAAACTTTACAAAAAAAATCAAATATAATGTAGAATCATTGTGACTCAATTTTGAGAGTGATCTAATTTATATATATTTTTTTATTTTTTCCCATATTAGAAATATTTTAATTATTTGGACATGATTTATTAACCTAATAAGTAAGAAAATCTATAAATATGATACATATATTTTTATCTTTGTATTATTATAACATGGCACTTTTTTCTTAGAATTATCATAAAAAGCCTCGTGTAAGAGCAATTTATACTTGAAATGTATTAATTATAATAATTAATAATTTATGAGATTAAATATAATTATCTTAAATTAAAGCGAATTATTTTCATTTTTCCAAAATGATAATAAATACTTGTTATGACAAGGGGCCAACCTTTCAAGTTTTAGGGATCCGATTCAAGCAAATGCCGCAAGTTGAGTTGTAGAAGAACCCAATACAGCTGCGTTCGCTGAGCAGGTGAGCGTTGTCGCCGTAAGCCGTAACGACACGACTTTTAGTTTCTTGGCCATCAATGGTGGACTCTGCTTCCTCACTCACGGACCAGTTGTCCGTCACAACTCTCAATGACGGCGTTGCATCATCATCCATTGCAAAAGCTGAATTCTCCGACCGCGTCCTCATCCGATCCATAATTTCTCGGCCTGATGGGGGGTCGGGTCTTGCGGGACAGAAAGCCAGGGTTGGCGGGTGGGTCAAAACCGGTAGAAAGGCCGACAAGGACGCTTTCGCCTTTTTGGAGCTCAATGACGGTTCCTGCCCTGGGAACTTGCAGGTGATCGTGGAAGCTTCACTGAGTGACCTTGGGCAGCTCGTGCCCACTGGTACGTGCGTTGTTGTCGATGGTGAACTCAAGCTTCCACCTTCTGGGGCTAAGCAGAAAGTGGAGCTCCGAGCTGAGAAGGTGCTCCATGTGGGTCTTGTGGATCCGGCCAAATACCCGCTGCCCAAAATGAGACTTACCCTTGAGTTCTTGCGAGATTATGTTCACCTTCGTTCGAGAACAAACACGGTAACTAATTCACTAATATGGTTTTTTTTTTAATATATTTTTCCCTTTGTTTTCCCGATTCATAACCATCGATGGCATAAATCTCATTTTAAGCAATTATATGCTTAGTGACATTAGCATGCTGAATTGTCGCATTTCTGAGTGTTGTTTCATTTTGTTTGGCAGGAAAGATCTCATATGTAGTAGCCTTTTGTGCCATAAGTAGTATTAGTATGTTTACTTACTAGGTTACATTTATGGAATTGGATTACGTAGAATTAAGCAAGAAAAAGTAATTGCAATGAGAGTAATGCTGCATTTGGAAAAATTATTGGAAAGGTTAATTTTTGACCATTTGATAACCCTTTCTCTTTCAACCACCTTATTTTCTGGGTTTAGTAGCATTCAACAATTGTTGTCCAACTATTACACACATAACAGACTGAATGAAAGAAAAAAAGAAAGAAAAGAGAGAAAAATGGCTTGTTACTTAACTCAAGTTTGCCAACTACTTTCATTCTTAAAGTGGAAGTTAGTGGGGACAATGACTGTGGGTGTAAACTACTAATTTCTTAGCACACTATAGTATCTTGCTGGTAGAATTGCATATTGGGGATTTCTTACTATCATTATATAGTCAAGTAGCACAGGTCTTCTAATTTAGTGTTGTTAATTTGTTATATGGTAAACCTTATCTATAAGCTATTTTATGTGTAAATAGCCTTACTATCATGTAATATGTATGATTGCAGATATCAGCAGTTGCAAGAATCCGTAATGCTCTTGCTTATGCAACACACACATTTTTCCAGAAACATGGATTTCTTTATGTGCACACGCCAATTATTACCACCAGTGATTGTGAAGGTGCGGGTGAAATGTTTCAAGTTACAACTTTGCTTAGTGAAGCAGAGAAACTGGAGAAGGAACTCTTAAAGAATCCCCCTCCATCAGAAGCTGATCTAGAAGTGGCTAGATTAGTTGTTAAGGAGAAAGGGGAGGTTGTTTCTCAATTGAAATCTAGTAAAGCAAGTAAACAGGAAATTACTGCTTCTGTGGATGAACTTAAAAAGGCAAAGGAGAATCTCTCGAAGCTGGAGGAGAGAGCCAAACTTAAACCAGGTATTCCACAAAAGGATGGGAAGACTGACTATACAAAAGATTTCTTTGCCCGCCAGGCATTTTTGACTGTTTCAGGCCAACTTCAAGTTGAGTCCTTTGCATGTTCTCTTAGTAGTGTATACACCTTTGGGCCAACCTTTCGTGCGGAGCATTCTCACACATCGAGGCATTTGGCAGAATTTTGGATGGTAGAACCTGAAATTGCATTTGCTGATCTAAAGGTACAAGAAAATTGAATTCATTATCTGCATATGCCAGGTTTATCAGGATTGGCAACTATTTTAAGTGTAAGGAATGGAGTGCCATTGTCCTTCGCGCTAAATGTTTGGCAATTTCACTTGTCAAAATCAATTTTGGCCAGATAAAATAAGTAAGAATGATACTTGAATAGTCAAATCTGAAATTACTTTTGCCTACTTTTGCTTCAAAATTAATTTTGAGAAGCAAAATGAAATGGTAGTAAGAAATTTTTATTCGTCCACAAAATTAATTTTGAAACAAAAGTAATTTTAGATTTGAGTGGCCAAACACAAAACTCATTCGCTTTTCTACCCACCTTATCTTACTCGTGCTTATTTTTTTCTTCACACTTTCCATTTTCAACCTTACTTTTATATTCTGCTAATATTTTAATACATTTTATATCTTTTCAGTCATTTGACACTCAAGTAATTTTTTAACATCCATTCCCAAACATAAAACTCATTCTTACAAAATTAATTCTTCTCAAAAGTAATTTTGGCACATATTATCCAAACAAGTCCTAAATTTTTTTGTGTAATAATTGTGTTAAAACTTAATATACTAATGCAATGTTGAACTGCCTGCTTCCCTCTTGTCCTATTAGGTGTTTCTGCTTTTCTGGTGGGCTGAAAATACTGAGCTTTGAAATTTTGCATTATTGTGCAGGATGATATGAACTGTGCAGAGGCATATGTGAAATTTATGTGTCAGTGGTTACTTGATAATTGTCTTGAGGATATGGAATTTATGGCTGATAAGTTTGATAAGGGTTGCATTGCTCGTCTGAAAATGGTTGCTTCCACCACCTTCATACGAATTTCATATACAGAAGCAGTGGAAGTCCTAGAAGAGGCAGTGAAACATGGCAAAAAGTTTGACAATGAAGTGAAATGGGGGATTGATTTAGCATCGGAGCATGAAAGGTTTTCATCAACATCTTCTACTTTCTTTTAAATTTGTGGTACTGGTAACCACCAAGTCTAAGCTTTGGGGCATATTCTTTTGCAGGTTCCTAACAGAGGTAAAGTTTCAGAAGCCTGTCATTGTCTATAACTATCCAAAAGAAATCAAAGCTTTCTACATGCGACTCAATGATGACTTGAGGACCGTGGCTGCTATGGATGTTCTTGTACCAAAGGTACTCCTACTTGTTCCCCAGATTTGAATTTTATGTTTTCAATGACAATAGATTCAGATACCCGGTGGCTTTTCATGTTAGTATGATAAATATATGTAATTTTTTTCAGGTGGGAGAGTTAGTTGGAGGAAGCCAAAGGGAAGAGCGTTATGATGTCATCCAGAACAGGTAGAAGAATAATTATTTGTCTGTTTATTTTATGATACATGGTAATTGAAGAAATGAAGATGCTTGTATCCTAGTTTGCTTTTTTTACCCTAAATGGAATGGTACATGCAAATTGCAGAATAAAGGAAATGGGGCTGCCAATTGAGCCATATGAGTGGTACCTTGACCTGAGGCGGTATGGGACTGTGAAGCATTCTGGGTTTGGTCTTGGCTTTGAAAGGATGATTCTTTTTGCTACTGGCCTAGACAATATTAGAGATGTTATTCCTTTCCCTCGGTATCCCGGCAGAGCAGATCTTTGATCTGTCCTACTGATTTGCTTGTTGCTACGAACGATTCTGTTGCAGTTGATTAAAGAGAAAGAGACATTTAGTTGGAAAATATCGATAGAAAGGGTATTAGTGAGTTACTGATTGTTAATGATATGATTTTTCTTGACAATTTGTGGTTCTTGTCATGCACTGGTAAAAATTTTCTATTTTCCTTTCTAGAGTGGCGTCATGTAAACATTGCCCGAGTTTATACAAAGCCTAGTCAGTTTGTGTTTAGAAATGCTCTTATCAACGTATATGCCAAGTTATCGCTCTCTTGCTTGCTTAATTTGATGAAATATTCATGGGCTTGCAATTTACTATCCTAGCTCTTCTGGATGGAAGACTTTTTCTATATTTGGGGACATAAGTCTTTGTATCAATTCATTGAGAAAGTGGCATCATACCTTGGAGCAACATCAAGAAAACCGATTTGGGAAACAGGATTTATAGTTTTATAAAAAAAAAAAAAATGAATTTGAGTAGCAATTTTTGACTGCTTTACTGCCAAAAATATACATCCACCACAGCTATGCCACACAGACCAAGTCGTAAAATCAATGATAGAAAACATGAGGACTAATTTGATCTCACCTTCTTCCTTCAAAGACCAATTTGCCTTTTTTTTTTATAATATTAATTATGTATTAATTAGAAGTTAATTTCTTGATAATGAAATTGTTGACGGTAAAATCCGGTCAACTTATGAAGTTCAACAAAAATCTCAAATTGTAAGTTGTTAATATAAATGTGCAAGGAAGAGATTGAAAGGGAGGAAGAACAAGGGACATCAAAAGTTTTTTAACGTGATTCAGCTAGAATGCAAAGTCTACGTCCATGAATATATTATTTTCAATTTTTTGTTGAGTATTTCAATATGCAATCTGTCTGTATCTGTCCCCTTTACAATGGTTTCTACTTGTTTTTATAGTAGCCGGCATGTTACAACGTATTTCATAACGGAAATAAGTCATAAATTAGTTACAATGGTTGATAACGGATTTGTATTAAATAAGCAACTGAATGGTCTTCTGAATGGATGACTGGTAGGGCGTGCTTTCGAGCCGCGATCTGAATCTTGTCCTTAACGATTCGAGGTGGTTGTTTTGACCCTCGTTAACCAATGACCTAGGTTTACTTTTGGCAACCTGATGCCTTACTTCTGTGACCCCAACTTTGGTGGAGCTGGGCCTTCACTTGCTGGGCTTATCCATTGAGTTTTTATCAGCCCATTTGTGTGGTTTTGAAAATACCTACAACATTAGCCCCCAACTCTCAGTGCAATTTATGGATTGGGAGCTAAGTTCGCTGGTAAAAGCTAGCGATCGTGATCACCCATGTTGTCAGACTCCTATTTCATCATTTTGTTTGCCCGTACCATCATTATTGCATTAAATGCACACTTTTTCCTATAGCCATCAATGTGACAATATTTGAGCCTGGTTACTCGCTGGAATGTCAGATTGAAGGTAGCTAATCAGTCTCTAAATCAAATGGCCAGTCCATCAGAGCTATATTAGGTGAGAAAACCTTTTTTCCCTCTTACTTTTGAAAACTGACCTTTGCCTTTTACTTGTTCCTTAAGTTTTCGAGCAGTCACCACCATTTCTGTTTCATCAAGTTCGCCATAGCAATCTTTGGATTTAGGTTGCTGTAAACTAATTGTTTTGTTCAAAACCTATCTCGCCTCTTTTATACGGTAAGTCTTCCCAGACCCTAAGCTTCTGCTTTTTATAAGTGCCTTGTTTTATGAGTTTTTGGTGTTTGGTTGCTTGGTTCAACAGTGTGTGCCTATTCGTTGCTAGAGATTCTGCTTATTGGTTTTAGGACTATAGATTGTTAGATTTAACCTTCTGTTTCCCAGGGTTTAGTGACTTGATAGGCTTTGTTGGTCGAGCCCTTCGTGTATTCAATAGTCTAGGTCTTAGATGTAGTGACCCAACGCATGTATGGCTTGCCGCATAGGAAAGTGTCAGTCTTAGCTTTTGGGCATGGTCTGCTTATAGCGACTTGACCATTCCTTTTTCTTATGTAGATGGCTACAGGTCATAAACGTCAAAGTCACCAAATAGGGAGTGATGATGAGCCTGATTCTCCAGCTCAGAGTGTGAAGGTGATGCGATCCATAGATGAAGCGACCTCAAGGAGTGGCAAGGTTGCTGAGGAGCTCGGTGTTCATCTAGACCCCAATAAGGGCCAAGAGGTTGCTACCAGTTAGTGGTCTCCAGATCGCTTGGTCTTTAATCACTATATCTCAACTATCAACTTTGATGAGCTCCAGGGCATAGTTTAGACATTCCGATTTCCTAAGGGCTATCGTGTCATGGCACCCTTATCTGATGACCACGTAGCCTATCCTCCTCCACGGTTCATTGCCATCAGTACCCAACATCTCAGTGTTGGGCTTAGGTTCCTTGTCCATCCCTTTATCATTAATTTTTTGAATAAACCGAAACTTTGCCCATTCCAACTTTCCCGGAACTCCTACTCCCAGCTCACCTCCCTTACATTCATATACTTGAGAAATAATCTCCCACAACCATCTGCAAGGGTTCTTTGCTACCTCTATAGCATCAGGAGCACAGCTCAGTAGACCGAATATAAGAGGATTTTGCCATAGGGGGAACCAAGGGCAAATCTAATGTGGGGCATTACAAAACTCGCTGGTTTTATATATCCTACCTATCTCTATGTCATCTTCGTAATTTCGATTTTGTTCTCACTCCTGGTGAGTGAGCTAAGGATGTGCGAGCTTAATGAATTTGTATATTTACTTCTCTTTGATTCTAACATTCTGTTTCATTTTGCAAACGGGGCTAGTAAGGAGAAACCAACTCTTGGGGCTAAGGAGGTTGAGGTGTTAGATCAGTTCATTATTGTGGATAACCTCAAGAACAATTTCAAATTTGATGAAGATCTCCTACGCTCACATAAGCTTGCTCTGGCCTTGAATATTGAGCTCACCAAAAAGATCAGAGCTTGCCAAATTAAGGAGGTCAACCTTGTAAACTTTTGAGACTACGACAACATGGTGAAGCTTATCCTTTGAAAGCCACCAACCAATCCTTCTACATTAACCTTATCAACTTCTAATGCTACTGCAGATCAACCTTCGACCTTAGCAGTAGCACCCTTGCAAGAGCTAGATCTCACCTTGCATCCTGAGGTGGTTGAGGTGGTCGAGGTTGAATCACCCTCTGAACCCCCTCCCAAAAAGCAAAAAAGAGACAAGGGGAAGAAAGTTGTTGCCACCTTAGAATAGGCGGCGCTTGAGATCAAGGCCGAGGAGTAATCTACTAGTCTTGGCCCAAAAACGGAGGAGTACTTTAGCTTCCTTCTGGAAAATGTTGACTTGACCTTGGGGCCTCCTAGTAGGGCCAAAGCATTAGAGTCAGAGGCCTTTTCAGGTGAAGGATTGCTGAGCTATGCAGCTCGTCATGGCCTACTGGTAAGTAAAGTCCTTTCACCCTAATTCTATTGCCTTTTTGTAATCTAACTTGACTATTTGGTTTTTTAGAACTTGCTAACAGTGATAAAGCTGAAGAAGGCACTTCGAGCTTGGGGTGAGGAGAAAGCAAAACTTGAGGGCGACTTGATCACCATGACCAGTGAGGCATTGGAGTTGAGGGAGAGAATTATAGATGCCGAGGTCGCTAAGAATGAAGCTGAGAAAGCTTTATTTCATGAGCTGGCAGATCCCAAGGCTGTCACATCTAGTCTCAATAAAGCGATTAATGAGCTGACAAAAGTACAAGGCAAACTGGATGTGATAGTGCAATGAGCTAAGGTAGTAGTGCAGTGAGCTGAAGCTATTGAGAAGAAATTTGAGGCGGCCAGGGAAGAAGTTACTCTGGGAAAAGAAGAGATCACTTAGGTTAAAGCAGATATTGTTGTGCTAGTTGCAAAAGTAGTAGAAAATGTGGAGTCTGAAACCAATGCCTCCTTCTTGTACACTCTGTGGGAGCAGCACCCGAAAATGGATTTCTCCTTTTTTTGGTAGGGATGCTCTTAAGGCTGTTAAAGGCTTTGAAAAGGTTACAAAGGCCATTTTTTCCAATAAGGGTGTGGAGTCTATAATTGAAGTTTCTCCTGTTGAAGGTGCTATTCAAAGAGAGAGCAGCTCGCAAGTTATGGAAGCCATTGGTGATCAAATGATGGACAACCTGCTCGCCCCATATGTCAACCCTTCATCCCATAAAAGCTTAGCTCCTGAGGACCAGACTTCTTAAGCCGTGATTTCTGTAACTATGGATTTCATTCTTGAATTTTGTATGAATTTTTCTCATTAAAGGAGGTGTTAAATGAACTTTTATGATATTCTTGCTTGCTTCCTCTTAGTTTCCATAATTGAATGCTCCATACACTGCATATAATAGCTAGCAGATCATAATTGGATAAATTTATGTGAAGATGAGTTCCCTATAGGTCGTATAAGAGTTGTGCCTCAGCTAGTATGAGTCGAGTGCATAGGTAGGTCGCACCACAACAATTGTGTTGCTTAATGGGCCATGCCATAGCAATTGTGTTGCTTATTAGGTCACACCATAGCAATCGTGTTGCTTATTAGATCATGCTATAACAATCATGTTTAGTAGGTTGCACTATAGCAATCATGTTACTCAGTGGGCTGCGTCATAGCAATCTTATTGCTCAATAGGTTGTGCTACAGTAATTTTGTTGCTGAGTAGGTTGCTTGAAACCTACACCGTGACAATGTATATTTACCAAACACGACGATGTATATTTGTCAAGTTAACGATGACAATATATATTTGTCGAGCAAGATAATGTATATTTGCTAGGTTGAATGTCCGGTGGGTTGTCCCTTAGCTGGCAATGAATTGATCGCATGAGAGTTGCACCTTAGCTAGCACGCTATAACAATGTATATTTATCAAGCATGATAATGTATATTTATCAGGTTAACCATGACAATATATATTTGTCGAGCAAGATAATGTATATTTGCCAGGTTGATTTTGTCAACATTGAGAATAGCTCATTTTCTATATAACACTTTGCTGAGGGTTTATCCAGAAATAAACACCAATGTAAAAATTTAGGGGAAAAACCATAGGTGCCTTTATTAGTTTCTGAATAACATTACAGGATTAAAATATGATTTTCATTTTGAGTGTTTGCTCTTGGTCAAGAGCCTAGTGGGGTTGCCGGGGTGTTCTGTAGGTCGCACAAAATAGTCTCTTAAATGATCTCTCTTGATCAGATCCTTAATTACATCTTTGAGTGTCTAGCATTCTAAAGTATTATGCCCGATTTTATCATGGTATGCACAAAATTTGTTTTTGTTTCTGAACTTGTCAGGAATCCTTGTGGGATTGGGCTTCTCGAAGTCCTCCTTATCTTTTTCTATTGCAAATATCCTATCCCGAGTGTCTGATAGGATGCTGTAACTTTTGTGGTGACTTTGACGGTGAGGTCACTCACTCCTGGCCTTTTTTGAGGCCTGTCTATCGGAGCTATCCTTTTGATTCTCTTTATCATTCCTGCCATTACTTCTTTTATTCTTGTTGTAGCCATTCTTCTTGTCCTCCTAATTAGACCTTTTTGGGCCAAAGGTCTCCTCCCACCTGATTTCCTTGGTGACTCGCTCGTAGAATTCACCCAAATCCCTCATTGGGGACTTGTATATACTCTTGTACAGTTTCCCGTCCTTGCAAAGTCCTGTCAAGATCATTGTTAGGATGCTTTCATCTAAGGGATTTCTTACATTGCTGACCTCGTGTCTGAATCAGGTGATGTAGTCTTTTGGCAAATCATTTCTCCGCTGAAAAATTGTCGCGAGGTGGCAGAACAGTGCAAGCCATCTTCTCAGCTCCTTATATTGATTGAGGAATCTCCTATGACATTCTTCCCAACTGTGAATGCTACGGGCTGGGAGACTCCTAAGCCATGTGCAAGGTATCTCTCCAAAGGTGGCTGGGAAGACATAGCATTTAACTAGTGAGTTGGTCGTCTGGAGATCCATTTGGTCATATGGGTCGTTGTCCCCATTATACTGCTGGATGTTGGGGACCTTAAACCTGTGAGATAGAGACTTCGTCTCAATATCCCTAGCGAATGATGCCTTCTCCTTGTAACGATCTTGACGGTCTTGAGCCAGAGGTCATTTTTCTAATTGCTGCACCCTCTGAAGTAGCTTTTCAATCATCAGGTCTTGTTTCTCAAATTGACGGCCGGAGGATCGATAGCTCTTTGCACCTCCTTAGTCATTGGAAAGATGGTCTAAGGCTCTATTCCTTTTACTGTGCTCATGACCCAATGAATAGTGATATGATTTCTGTCCTTGATTGGTCCTATTCAAGTTTCCTTCTCGATGCAAACCCTCACATTGCTGATTATCTCCATCATTGTCCTTGTGAGCTCGATGGACCTCTGACCTTAGCCGTGAATTGGATGAGTGGATTGAACCAGCTCGCTAATGCTCTTCTTTAGCTAGCGTTTCCTGTTGAGCTCTTAGTTGCTAGAGTTCTCCTCTGGGTGCAGCAACCTTAACTTGTCTTCGCGTGCCCTAGGCCTGTGCCTGAGCTAATGCCCTTACAATATCATCCAATTCCCTTATCGTGCTTTCAAGCACCTTTTGACACTAGTGCCATGCTTACACTCCGTCAATCCTAAAAGCAGCATGCTGGCAAGGGGTTAATGGAGCCATGCCAGTGGCAGCACCTATTGTGGGGGTAGCAGAGACGCCTGCCATAGGGAGGACTGGAACTTCAACCGGTAACATTTCCCAGTGTTGCTCCACGTGACCTTCAAGCTAGCCAATGGTACCATCTGTACTCTTGATGGTTCTTTCTCTTGCCATTGCAGTTGTATAATAAATCAAAGAGAGAGAGTGTGCAGTTTGGGCTCTTCCTGTAGTGCCAAAATATTGAGAGTAAAATCTGGTCAACTTGTGAAGTTCAACAAGAACCCCAAACTACAAGTTGTTAATGTAAATGTGCAAGGAAGAGATTGAAAGGGAGGAAGAATAAGGGATATCAAAAGCTTTTTAACATGGTTCAGCCAGAATGCAAGGCCTATATCCATAGTTATATTATTTTCAGTCTTTTGCTGAGTATTTCAGTATGCAGTCTGTCTGTATCTATCCTTTTTACAACGGTTTCTACCTCTTTTATATAGTAGTTGGGGTGTTACAACATATTTCATAACGGAAATAAGTTATAAATTAATTACAACGATTGATAACGGATTTGTATTAAATAAGCGACTGAACGGTCTTCTGAATGGATGACTAGTAGGGCATGCTTTCGAGCCGCGATTTGGATCTCATCCTTAATAACCCAAGGTGCCTGCTTCGACCCTTATTGGCCAATGACCTAGGTTTGCGTTTTGCTGACATAATGCCTTACTTCTGCGACCCCAACTCTGATTGAGCTTGGCAGGTCCCTAAACAGGTAGTATAAAGATTTAAAGAGTGGTAGACAATTTATAAAGTGGAATTTCAATCAGATCTTGCCCTTATCTCGTTGGAGATGCAGTATACAATCTTTGTTTGTTTGTCTCTTGAGTTGTAACCAAATAATGAATTCTTGTGATAGAGAAAGTTCAGTTTTAATCAGAATTTATAAGTTAATATAAAATGAAATAACCAGAACTTAAAATAAAATTGAAGCACAGGGTTTTTAAAGTGATTTAACTTGAATTGAAACCGCAATTCAAGTCTACTCCATTTGATCTTCCTCAACCGAAAGACCTTTTCAATTAATCACAAAACTTTCAGGATTACCAGGCTCTTGAGTTTCCAGTTTACAATAAACCACAAGAATTAACACAGATCTTGCTAACCTAGAAGAATTTAACACAGGCTCTCCTAAACCTAAGAAAATACACAAGATTTAACAGGTACTTGCTAACCTA
>JANHAO010018765.1:0-13468 GCA_026873985.1 Saraca asoca
AGATAGGAGAAGAAAAAAAGAGAGAAGGGGGGAGGAGGAGAGAGAGTGGGTGGTGGGGGGGGGGGGGGGGGGGGGGGGGGTGGGGGGTTGAAAAGAGAGAAGAGCTGTGAGGAAGTAAATGCCAGCTGCAGCTGTACCGATAACGTAATTACGCGTTTGGATCTTTCGAAATGAATGGATAAAAAACAAACAAAAGGAAGCGCACTCTATCGGGGCTCTTGGAACGAGGAAGAAGCTGACTCAGCTCCACACGGCACCTCTTCCGGATAAGCATATCGCCTGCCCCACGCTACTTCACACAACCAATCGTTAAACGTTTTCCGCTTTCCCTGCCCTTTGTATTTCCTATCTTGCCCTTCCATCTACAACCATCCACTTCCTCTCCTTTTCGTAATATTCATCATGTGATACATGCGAAGCTCAAAATGTGTTTATGAGGATTATGACATGACAATGGAAAAAATTAATTATAGAAAATATAAAATATTGATGTACATATGAGTAATGAGCTTGAATTAAAAACTTGAATAATCAACAAAGTAGGAAATTTTATGATGTGTTAGCATGTAATTTCCCAACATATTAAAATAAAAACATTTGAAATATCATTTTATGAATATTTTCTGATATCATATAAAATGGATTGACAAAAGTCTAATAACAAACAAATTCAATCAGGAAAGGCTCAATTCATCTGAAAACTAAAGTCACTCGATAAAAATACTAGCTCGTTAGCTCCGAACTTGGTGTACAAAACTAGGCCAAGGCGGTAGACTTGGCATGCTAAAGACAAGCCCCAATTTACATGGTCAATGGATAGTTCTGTTCGAGTTTGAGTCGTCAAACATGAGCTCGATATCGCTGGTTTAAGGTAGACAACGACCTCAGGACAAGAGCCCTAGATTGCAAGACAAAGTATACTGCCCAGTTGGAGACTTGTTGTGGCCGAACGTTAACCCGAGATAAGTGGCCAACCTATGAACACTAACTTGTAGCTTAAGAAACCCACTCGTAGAAATTAGTCTTATATAAGTCAACATACGATCTGCAAAAACCAACTTGCAAAACCCCCCAAAGTGTCAAATATATTTATTACTTGATGTAACAGATTTATAATTTATTAAATTACATTTATAACCTAGCAACCTCTATAAAAAAAAGGGAGGAACAGCTAGAGACTTGCTGTGGCAGAATGTTAACCTGAGACAAGCAGTCAACCCACGAACACTAACTTGTAGCTTGAGGGACCCACTCACAGAAATTAGTTTGCAGAAGCCAACCTACAATCTGCAAAAGCTAACTTACAAAAGCCCAAAGTGTCAAATATATTTATTACTTGATGTAACAGATTTACAATTTATTAAATTACATTTATAACTTTGCAACCTCTATAAAAAGGGGAGGAATAGATACTATAGGCATTCCTTTTGAACATAAACTATAACTCCGCCAAATTTTCAACAAAAAAATAAAATCGTCCGTGGACATAGAAATCCAAACAAAGGATTTTATCCGAACTACAATAAAATCTCTGATGTTCATCCTATTATTTTTTCTTCTTACTTTTGCTATTTGTCTGCATTTTCACAACCAAATTGCAGTTTAGGATTTCAAGAACTATTCTAGTTGACTGAAATTTGAACTTACCAAATTTTATCGTCAACAGTCTCCTTTTCTAATATTTTTTTTTACATAACTAGATAAAATATGGTATAGATTACTAAATATATGAGCTAAATTAAAAAGAAAATTAAAGTTATTTAAGTCCTTAAAATTTAAGATGATATCTTTTTTTTTTAAATTATGCCACAAATTTTCTCTCATTTTATGATGGACTCTCAAAACTCATGCAGTTAAAAAAAATTATTGATAACAAAGAGAAAAAGGAATATTAAGCCAATAAAGTTGAAATTTTCTTTTTATGGTTGAAATTCAGAAGAAATTTTCTTCCCAGTATTCATATGCTATGATTTTTATTTTTATTTTTGGAAATTTCTCTCATTAGTTGCCATCATAGCAGAACAGAGAATTTCTTTCTCTCTTGCCATCAATAATTTTTCTTTCTTAATAAAAATAACATATGAGTTTTGATAATACATAATAGAATAAGAGAAATTTGTACCCTAATTTAATGAAGAAAAATGTATAACTTTAAATTGGGGAATAAAATAACTTTAACTTTCCTTTTAATTTAATCATCATTTCATCTGCTTACATAGGATTTTTCCATTAAAAATAGATGATTTTTCAAAATATTTGATATTACATTTATTTTAAAAATTAAGTAATATAATTGATTCAAATAAAAGTTAGCAAGTATTATTGAAACTTTAGTGAAAGTTAAAGGGTAAAAAATAAACTTTGGTCTTAAAACAAAATTGGGGATAAACAATCTTTCATTTTTAACCTACAATTTTTTTTATTAGAACTAAATATTTTAATAAAAAAATTTACTTATTTCTATTAAATTTACATTGTTGATTTTTTTTTAAATTAATGATATATTTACTTTAATTATTTTCTATTTTTATATTTTATTGAAAACAAAAATAATTGTAAGAAATCGTGTCTGAAATACTTTTATTTCATTTTCTAGAATATGGAGTTTCTATCTGTTATGGGCAAAATCCAATTTCAAATAATAGAAAAACAAAAGCCCCAGCGAAGACTGAGAATTAACTAAAGACAGCTCAGCTCGCTAAGATTGTACCACCTCACTAATCGCGAAGTCGGCATACAAGTGAAACCTGAGGCTAGGGAAATAGCTCGCTAAAGCTCACCTTACTAATAGCGAAACTCGCCTTGCTAAAAGCCAACAGCGACCCCAAGCAAAGCATTTCAGCTCGCAAAGACGGGCATAGCCAAAAGTTCAACGGGATAGAGAAGGCTCAACAAAATGGAGCACTAGACAATCTTACGTCAGCATGTAGACAAGGCCCACCCCGCAAAAAGCAATATGCAATAGCTGATTTGCAGAAGATTAAAGTGTTTTGTATATTTAATATTTGATGTAACTTATTTACTACATATAAAATTACATATGTAACTTTTCACTTTCTATAAATAGAAGGAGGAGGATCTTTGTAAAACAAGCTGAAATTATTGTACTAAAATTCTGTAGAATTTACTTCAAATTAATAAAAGTTACAGTGGATATAAGGACCAGTATTGCTTGGTCTTAACCGAACCACGTTAAAAATACCACATTCTATTACTCTTCTTCCTCTCTACCATCTTCATCATCTTTTTCATTTCCCTTTTCATTCATCAGAGAGCAGTTTTGGGATAAAAGAATTATACTAGTTGACTGAGATTTGGCAAAACCAAATTTCACCGTCAACACTGTCTTCCGAAAATTCAGAAAACAACATAAAATTGTTTCCTCTATTTCCATTTTTACACAGTGACAATTTTTAAATTATTTTTTTTATAATAAACTATAACAAATAATCATCACCATTATTTACTTTTATACACCCACAATCCTTACCTCCATTACCATATTTGTCACCTCTATAGCTATTATCACCATTACCATTATTATCACCATTTCCTCCTCCACTGTCACTACTTCTACCACGACAGTTATCACTTCTATTGTCTCCATTACCATCACAATTATCCATCATTAATTATGATTATCCACAATTACTAACTATCACATAATCACTTATCTTTATTACGAACCTCCTTTGATAATGCAACCTACTATCATTATCATAATCAACAATTTACCTTCACTCTCTACTGTTTATTACTTTTATGACTATTACTCACACCCATTATCTATCATTACTACTAACATCTACCTTTATTGTTATTTATTAAAACTATTGTCTAAAATTACAATGACTTTTATTGTCATTATTTACATCACCATAACCAACAATGAATTTTTCCACAATTATTTTTTTGAAATAAAAATAAAAATTATATCCAAATAAATACTAATCATATTTTCTTAAAAAAATTATGTTAAAAAATAAAAATTAAAAATATTTTTACAAACCAAACACGTTAATACGCATATCCCAAAATTGGCCATTTTGTCATGGAACCAGGTAATGAAAGTTAAATTCTTGTCATTTTCCAACATTCGAAAGCCAATTTTAACAGTAAAAGTTAATGTTGTTCTCTTGTAGTGTGCAGAACCCGCCACCTAGAGTGAAATGGACTTATAACAGAAAAATAACACATACTACATAGATAATAAAATACACTTTGGCCTTCTACATGAACAAATAATAGTATATTTTGAATTCAACAGATAATAATATGTCTATTTATTATCATCTACTCGTTTAATGGTTCAAAGTGTAGCATTATCAATTTATTTATGCTACGTTTAGAATCAGATTTTTATAAAATTCAATTCATTTTAGTTTAATAGAAATATTTTAATTCATTTATAAATAAATTTTAATGTTTGAAAATAACATTGAAAATAATGATTTTAATTCATTTATAAATAATTTTTTTTATTTAAAATATATTGAAACATATGTGAGATTTAATTAAAAGATAGATTTTAATGATATGATGATAAATAAAATATTAGAATAAGGATAAAATTATTAATATAAATTACGTTGTGTTTCATGATAAATAAAATAAATTCTAATAAAATATTTTTGATAAATTTCATAATGATATAAATATAATTAAAATAAAAATTATAAATAAATCAAAATAAATTCTTCTTTTAATTTACATCTAAATATTATTTTTTTAAAAATTATTTTAAAATAAAATAAAATCTTATTTTTACACATTCCAAAAAGTTAAGACTTAGAAAGTTATTTTCAAACTTTATGCTTATTATGGGTATAATATAATTTAGTAATTTATATTAAATGAATTTAATATCATTATTATTTTTTTATTAGATATAATATTTGTGAATTTTTAAATATATTTAATTTAACCACATTGTTATTCATGTGATTCTGTACAAATTCATGCTACTAAGAATAAAATCATGGGGGAATGATCACAGTTATATACATATATATAGGGGAGTGTTTTATGAATTAAATTATTGATATACATTCTTGCCAGTTGAGCCAAGATAACAGTGCAATAAGATTTAATTAATATTTGAAATATAATAACTTAATAATCTTTACTTTTTTTGCGAATAAATTTAAAAGTAAGAGATTATTTCATTTCAAAATCAGTACCCACAGTACTTTAGATTTTGTTGGTATATATTAAAAGAAGACTAAACCAAAGCGAGTAGTTATCAGTTCTTAGTAGTTACATTTTGGACATTTTTTTTTAAATCTAATTTCAAAATTAAGATATTACTTATATATAGTATATATAATGTGATTTGTCATTTATTAAAAAGAAAAAAATTCTATTAGACGTGAGACTTCAATTCTTACTCTTGTGCGCAAAATAAAGAAATTAAAAAAGTATATACAATTCTAAAAGCAACCAATTTATCTATAAATTGGCCCTTCCTAAAGGTATATTTTCCTTCAATATTCTAAATTTAAATTTAAAATATTATATCTATGCATTAAATAATTTATCACTTTGATATAAAATTCTACTTCAATAACTTTTTTTGATTGCATGATATAAAATTGAATTACACCCATAACCAAAGAGAAATACTAATTGTTGAAAAAAAAAAAACACAAAAGGGTAACAATAATTGACAAAAAGAGGTAGTATGTTAAATAATTTTGGCTTCATCGTGCTTAATAAAAATATAAGAAAAAAATACATTTTACATATGTGTTATAATTTTAATTTTAATTTATTAATTGATGTATATGATTTATATTCTTAATATTTTCTTTATTTGTATTAATTTTTTGTCAATCTAATGGATTTTTATCATATTCTAGTTATATATTTTTAAATTAGTTTTAATTTGACCTTCATTTCACTTTACCGTTTTTAATTTTTTTCTATCATAATCCAAAATCTTAAAGAAAAATGTACTTTTGATTTTTATAATTTTTATAATTTTAAATTTAAAGAAAAGAAAAAATTAGGAATAATATAATATAATTAAAATCAAATTATGATTAATTAAGAAGTATATAATTTATATATTATAAAATATATTAGATTTAGATAAAAAAATTTGAATAAGTGGATAAATTGTTAATAATAATCATAAATCGCTTCTATTTTAAATTATAAATGAATAAATTGAAATTATGATTATAGTATAAATCTACGATGTACTGACACTTCATATAGCAGTCGTGTCTGCGTGTCGATATCGTTTTCGATACTGACACTCATCGATATCCACTCGAAACGTGTCGAGGTCGTGTCCGTAATTTCAAAAAATTTGAATATCTATTCCCTATCTCAACACGTGTGTCAAGCTCAATTTCAAGGCCATGTCCGTAATTTCAAAATCAAGCTCAGTTTCTATCTTATTTTTTGTTATGTCCTATTATTTAATATTATTAGTACTTATTATTATATAAAAAAATAATAATTATAATATATATTTATAAATAAATATAATATTTTTTAATATTTTTTAATATACATCTATATTTTTATTATTTATACATATCCTCATATGTCAGTATCCTATATTTTTTGAAAATGTCATATCCATGTATCTGTGTCTGTATTTATCCGTGTCGGTATCCGTACAACATAAGTATAAATAAGTAAAATATAATTTTAAAAAATAAATAAAAAAGGTCCTGAAATGGTGGCATCCTAATGTTGCGCCATCGTGCCAAATTTAATATTATGCTCAACAATAATTCCTTTGTTCTGTTAACATTTATTTTTTTCAAATAAAAATGAATAGTCCCAAGTTCACTGTACCCTTACCATAACTCTAGGATCTTATAGACTCACTGTTTTTCCGTGTGGAAATGGCCGTTTGGATTAATCCATGGACTCGGATTCTGCTTCCATATATCTTAAAAAGAATTGTATGGATATATATATTTTTGTAATTTTATTTTATTAAAAAAATAATAGTTTATATAAATTTAAGAATTTTTTATTTTTTATTTAATTATTAAAATTAACAGTATTTATATATTTATTACATATAAAATTCATACAAATATTTTATATTAAAAAAACTGTAAATTTTATGACTATTAAAGTTTTATAAAAACTCGTGATATTTCTCAATCCAATGCCCTAACAAAACCCAAATATTTATTATTAGAAACAAAAATGGTAAAATGCGTAAAAATGAAAGCAAAAAGAAACAAGAAAGAATTTGATGTCATTCAGGAAACATTTTCATTTGCCTGTCCCCGTCCCCTCATCCAGCAACATCACTGTCTTACTGGCCACTCGTACGGACTCCCTCCGACGTGGCTCCACAAAAACGAACCTAACCGTGTAGGACCCACTGACTCTAGAGTCGTTGACCCCGTCCACGTCATCGAACGCGTCGCCACCACGTGATGAGGTGGGGCCCGGTTTATCCGGTCGCCGCGTTTCGCGGAAATGATGGTCGTCCCTATCCAAAAACGCGAGAACCATTTGTGTAATTACGGAAGTGGGGCCCACGCTCTCTTTATCTCTTAGATGGAATGTTCCAAATGTATCTTTCACGCAATGATCAATCCACATTCTTCCTTCCCCTAACTTTTGCCTTACCAAATTATCCTCATACAATGCAAACCTTTGCCGCCAACAAAAGGATTAATATATCATTCAATTATAGAATCTTACCACCAGCTCATACATTGTCGTGTAATTAAAAAAAATGATAAAATTTATTTATTACTAATAACAACTTTTTATTATAAATATTTTTTTAATGACATGATATTTTCATATTTATTAATATTATAAAATATTTTATATTAATAATAAATTAAATTTAAATTCCAAATAAAATTAGAAACATTCTTAGTTAAATAATTATTACGTGACTAAAAAAAATTGAGTCATTCATCATTTTAAAAGAAAAAAAAAGGGGATGGATGATAATATCAACAATGAAATTGTAGTAAGAGATTTCGTACCAATTTTAGTGCAAATATTAACTAAACTGATAATTTATGTTTCTTTAATAAAAGGAGTAACAAGATAAACTTAACATATGCATATAACATTTTGAGTTTAAATCAGAATATTGAAATTTTTTTAAAATGATATCAAATATTATTGTACTATTAAGAGTGTCAAAAATTGATAATTTATGTTAATTTGCATGTGTAGTTAAGTGCAAAGGTGTAATATGATTTGATAATTACATTTATAAAAAAATTAATATATTTGGAAGAATTTTATTGTAATTAATAATTATTTACGTGTACATATTTCATATGTGAGTTTTATACAATTATGATGGCACCTACCAAGTTTTACAACTCCATTACTTAAAAAAGTCTTTTTTTTGGGGGGGGGGGGGTGATTATATCTTAAGAAGTCTGAACTACGTTACTTCAACAAACTAGGATAAAAATTGGAAATTTAAGAAGTCTTAGAATAAAAGCTTATATTTTAAGGGTTACCATGGGTACATTTTAAAACAACTGTATCAATACATACTCTTGTAACTTTTTTTCATTAAAAGTTACAAGTTTTTGTTGAGTAGTTTTTTAATTATAAAGAAAAATTAAAAAATTTTACATTAAATTAAATGGAACATGAATGATTTTGTCAAAAAACATACTAAGTTATATTTAAGAAATATCTTGATTTACAATCAAAAGTTACATTAATTTTTATTCTATAAATATGTTACGTCATATTTAAAAGATATAAAAATTCATGTTAATAGATACGGAGGTTCGTATGTAAAGACATAATAATCTATAATCAAGAAACACGATAATTCATAGATAAGAAATATAATTATTTAAGTTCAAGGAATAGGGAAACTGTTCCAACGATTGTTTTTTTGGTCTGAAAATTTTGACGATCTTATTGCATCTTACAGTAGAACTTTTCTTTTTGTGTGAGGAACTATTACATTTAAGAAATTGAAGTTATTTCAAAGTCATTCTTATTAATATTTAATCTTTTATTTTATAATTTTACTAACATCTTTTATATAAAATATTATAATTTTTTTATTAAAAATGTAATTTTTTCATAGAAATCCAAGAATTTTCAAAAAAAAATTTTGTTGTGACTTTTAGTGATGGAATCGCAATTTTTTTTATATATATTTATTGCAAGTAAAATTTATACATATTTATAAAAAAAAATTATATTTTTACTTTAAATTTTCATAAAAATTTGTAAGATTTCTCAAAATATTTTATCAAAACCCATATTATAAACTTTTGTTTAATAAAGAATAATTCATATTCTAAAGTGCAATTTATGAGGCGCAAACTTTATTTTTTGTCTTTCATTTTCGGTTTTTTATATTTATTTTTACACCTTTTCTTGATTTCTCTCTGGTCCTTCGTACTATATGAACATAATTATATTAAATTTGGTTTTATGGGAATCGAAATGAAAATTGATAAAAAAAATTATTTGGTAGGTATTATATAATAAAAATGTCATTAATTTCTTATTAATTTCTTAAGGAGTACTATTCCATCAAATAATAAAATTTCTATTCTATCACAAAAATAATTAAATAGATTATTTCATAATTTTTGCTTTTTATATCCTTTTTTTTATATCTCTTATATATTCTAAAATATTAATAAATAATAAAATAATGTCATATTTCCAATTCTTTCACTATAAAAATATTTTGAGAATTATATTTTTAATAATAAAATTTGAAATAAGATATTATATATTTTTATAAAATAAACATTATTTATTATGTAAAATTATTTAATATAAAATAAAAATTAATAAATTATAATTTATTAATATACATAGAGAGAGAGAGAGAGTCAAAATTATGAAAAAAAAGTTTAATATACTTGAAGAACAAAACAATTCTATATTATTAGCAAAAGTTAGAGATTTTTGATAATTAATATAATGAATATTTAAAAAATATGAATAAGTTATTTAATTTATATATTATAATTATTATTTTGCTAGTATTACAATATCAACTATTTAATTTACATATGATTGATACATAATTTGAGGAATCAAAACCTTGCATGTTTTTTATTGGTTTTAGATGGATATTGTATTATTTTTTACTGTAAAGATATTATTATAATTAATTATAACTTTTCATTCTATTTTTACAATATTTTACTATATCAAAAATAAAATGAAATTAAATGCCTATTACATTTTTTAACATATCAAACATAATTATAGAATGATTATTCTATTATATTTTAATTTTCACTCCTATTTTCATTTTCATTTCATTTTATTCAATTAAACTTAATATTAAAGGGATAAAATTCATTTACAAATCTTAACACCGTGATTATCCCCGTTAAAGATTATTGTCGGCATCATCATTATTATCTTCATATTATCATATATTACATTTATTTCTATTATTTATCCATTTTTGTCTACACACCAATTTTAAATTCTATATCATCTATATAATTATATAACTCTGAAATTTTGATAATGATTAATAATTCTAATGGATAAAATTTATCATTAAATTAAAAAAATGATGGCTTTGAATGTTTATTCTTTTTAATTAAGTTTTTTTTAGCACATTACTTATAAGCTTTGGACCCTTGTAGTTTGATTAAAATATAAAAATTAGGATCAGTCAATCATTGAATTGAGGACATTTTCATTTTGTATTTAGACATGTTATGGTGATTTACTTTCCTTGTACTCAAATAAATCGTAGCCTGCAAGCCGATACTTTGAACCTTATCCACCAACAGCCTCTCAACCTCAAAGATGTTAGTTGAACATGCTCCATTGACTTACACCTGTCCTTTTAATAATAACATACACTCTTCCAGATTCAACTATAATGATATGTTCGATCGAATAAAAAGTTAAATATTTTCTTAAATTAATTTTTTAAATATTAAAATAAATAAATTAAATAAAAATATAAAATTTAATATAAAAAAGAATAATTCAACAATAAACATATTTAATCTTTTAAAGATCGAATTTAAAATTATCATAAAAAACATATATTATATAAAATAACCATTATTTGATTTGTGACTTTAATTTGGCTATTGGTCTTTCATCATTATTTTTTCTTTGATAGATCTTTCATTATTACTTATAACAATCTTTTCAGGCAACTAAGTTTTTATTTTTATTATTTTTAAGGGAAAAATTATTAATAAAAAATAAATTACATTAAATTAAATCCTCGTTAAAATGATTAATTATAATAATTTCTCTATTTTTTAATTATATTTTGACTCATCTATCTTTACTATAAGGCCACAAAACTCTTTTATTAATGTCTTTTTACTTTGGATAATTTTATTTTTAATATTTTTTTAATCTTTGCCAACCATGAACTGTGGAAGAAAACCATATTGAAATCCATTAATATATCACATTGACTTTGGTTTTAAAAGGAATAGAGTTACGCCAAATATGATAGGGACAGGCTGCCTCTGCCCAATACAGTGACTTGATGACTCCATTAATTTGTCCACTTGACAAAGCAAAACCAATAAAATAATTTCCAATTTAATTAATAATCATCACATCAATTGCAGCCAATACAAATCTTGCAACTTTCTTCCAAGTTTTTGTTATACTTCCTTTCATTGATGATATATTCTTCCGGGTGAGATCTCCGAAAAGGACATGCATATATGCATGAGACTTGAATATAGATCTATGGCCTCTATTTGCTTCCTTTCCCTTTTGTTCTTTTGTTGTGTGGTTATTGTGTTTTCTTTCTTTGTGTCAAAGATATGGTTGTACT
Source organism: Saraca asoca (assembly GCA_026873985.1). Lineage (NCBI taxonomy): Eukaryota > Viridiplantae > Streptophyta > Magnoliopsida > Fabales > Fabaceae > Saraca > Saraca asoca. The sequence goes on from JANHAO010018765.1 coordinate 11,762, forward strand.
CAATTGCACAAAACCAATGAATGAGCAAAAGAACTTTGTGTGGAAGAAGTAGTACCATGCAAACTTTAGTATCTAATTAGTTGTTGTTGGGATGTAGACACACTTGCTGGTGATGTTGGATATAGAGATGCACAATGATAATGACCAAAGCATAAGCCAAAGAATATTCTACAAAACTTTGCACAAGTACTAACACTAGAAATTTCAATGTATTATTTACCAATAAAAAAAATTCAATGTTCAAATTAGGATAGATTATTTGTTTTAGGTGGCACATTTTTAATAATTCTTCTTTGATATTGTAGCCAATTATTAGTTGTTATATTCTCACTTTTGAAAATATAAATGGTTTAAATTACTTTGGGCCAATTCAAAAATCTTAAGTTCGTAAATTTTAAACTTAAACAAACAAAACAATTATTCAAATAAACACTATAAGATTTTTCCTAAATAATATCAAACTTCCTAATAATAATAATGAAATATTCATGTATACTGTACTTAAAACTTAAATAATAAATCTGAAATAAAGATTTCAAAATATAGATATAATCACGATCAAAATAATTGTTTGAATGAAATAAGATCGGTTTGATTGACACCATATCATTATTGACCTAATATTTCGCATACTGCAACTTAAGTTATTGAGGGTGGTTGGAGTATTGGTTTCTATAAAAGATTAAGAATAAAATAAGTATAATTATTTAGTGAAAGAAAATTTTCATTCCAAATTTTTATTTGGAAAATATTTGACCATACTCATAAAGATACACTTGTACACGTAGGTAAAAACATATCATCCTTCACATTCTAAATCTAACATGCATTTTTCTTCATATCATACATCATTTCATATATTCTAATTATACGTGCATAGTCTCTATCGGACATAGAAACAACAACATACTTATTGTCTTTCTAGCAACTTTCAATTGCACAAAAATTAATATATCTAACATATACAACTTATAATTAGGCTTTTATGAAATTATCAATCTAAACATATACCATCACTACAAGAAAAACAGGAATTTTCAACGGAATTTTCTAACAGAAATTACAACGGATTAAATTCTATTGAAATCTTCAACGGAAATTCCAACAGATATGAATTCCGCTTGAATATTCCAATAAAAATTTTAACAGATATGAATTCCGCTTGAATATCAGTTAGAATATTCAAAAATACACTATTTTTTAAAAAAAAATTTAAAAATTATTCCAACAGACATTCCAACGGAATGGTCCGTTGGAGAGTAAAATAAAACGGCATGTTTTACTTTACTATTCAATTCCAATGGACAAATTCCGTTGGAATTTTCGAAACCTTTATTACCATCCCCATTTTCTTTTTCTACAGATTTGGCTGATTGCATTGGTGTCTCTCGTCTTCCTCGCGTGCTCCCTTCCTCTCCTGATTCCCTTTCTTCATTTTCTTCCTTGTTTGAAGCTGGTTTTGCGCCATAGCAAGGTAAAATAGTATTATTACAAATTATTACTGTTTTCTTCGTTTTATTTCTTCATTTTCTTCATTTGCTTCGTGTTCTTCGTTTTCTTCGTATTAGGCAATTTCTGTGGATGATGCAATTTCTTTGTGTTGTGCTTTAGCTGAGGTAGTACTTGTACCAATTCTACAAACATCATTTGCAAGGTCCTCTTTGAGAAGGTATTTTTTTGTGCACTGGAGGGATTTCTTTACTATCT
>JANHAO010018766.1:0-13464 GCA_026873985.1 Saraca asoca
AAGATTATTGATTTCCTCTCCTGTTTATTTTCATGTTGTTGAATAACATGTTTTCCATTACATAACTATCTTACTGAATTATAATCTTCAAAGGTGTATGGATATTATGGATGTAAAACGGGTAAGAACACTTCCACGACTATATCATATATATATATATGTATTTTCAACCATGGTTTTTATATGGGGTTTTTCAGTGAGCATGGGATTGTTTCCTCATTGCGTTTCTATGAAACTCACTCCTTTCCTTTCTATGTTTTTCAGAGTTAGAAGCCTCTCTAGATTCCCGTTCAATGGACCCTCCCTCGGAGATTGAAAAGTATAAAAATGGTGATATGATTTGGCAGTTAGATAGGATTGCATATGCATGTGTTTTATATGTTGACTGGTTGCCCAGTAAAATGTGATTTGTATAATCTGGGCCACTGTGTGTCCGTTATTTATTATACAAGTTATGAAGGGCAAGTAGCCCTTGTATTGTATTTAAGGCCATGTGGCAAGGTGTCCTAAATACATAGGAGATTCTGCTGAATTTTCAGTAGAAATTATAAATTTATATTGGTTGGTTAATGTAATTTATATGCATTGATGTGATATGTCGTTTTGCATGATAAGACTTGTAGAGGATTTCCTAATGGAAAGGGTTTCCTGATGGTGACCTTCTACGTCGGTCACATGTTCAGGATTAGGGCGTGACATCAGTATTATAACAGGAAGGTACGAGCTTGAAACTTTAAATCGGGCGACCTCGTCTTACGCCTCGTCCAACCGGGAAGCCGTGACTCCAGAGAAGGAACTCTAGGACCAAATTGGGAAGGACCATACATCGTAAAAGAAAGGCTAAAAGGCAGAGGATACAGCCTTGCCAATATTGAAGGAATCAAACTCCGCTGAGCCTGGAATGCTGAGCATCGTCGGCCTTATTGTCAATAGAATGAATCCAGTGCTACTAACTTGTAACAATATTTGTAAATTGTGAGTTAAGTAAATTTCCTCTTAGCTTGGCATACTGGCAATATGTGCATTTGTTCGAATTCATGAAAGCGATGATGTTTTGCAAAGGCAAGCCTTTTGGCCACGTCACAAGATAAAAGGAGCTCAGAACCTATTCCAAATGACCCGGTATAATTTGTTAAAAAAATACAGACCGTAAAAAGGAAAAAGCGAGATTAATCAAGACTTGAAGTCAGAATAAAATGTCTTGAATACAAACTGCAGAAATACAAGAGCAACACAAAAAACAAATAAAATCATCAAGGTGCAATGTTAGGAGAGGCCTCCGAAATAGGAGGATCCTGAGAGTCCAGAGGGGTCGTCACGAGTAGGTTCTCCATTGTCTTTCCATCAGGCTTGTCCTCGACTGCTCCTTCCCCCAGTGAGGTAACCTCAACCAGTGTTGTACCCTCATTGGGAGGACCATCTGTGGCATCTACAGCCTCGGCACAAGGAGAAGGAGCTGCCCTCGCACCCTCGACAATGCCCTAGATAATGTTTGCGATCTCTCCACTGAAGAAGGAAAAGTCCAAGTTCGGGTGATTCAGCCACAGAGTATACATGAAACTATTGGTGGTGTGGACAACAGCACCTACCTGAGCTTCTTCAACTTTAGCAGAGGTCTCTTCCCTCACTTTGGTGGCCTCCTCTTCAGCGTGCGCAACCCTCTCTTCACCTCGCTACACTCTTTTGATGGCGCGGTCCGCTTCCTCATGTGTGATTTCAATCTGCCTCTGATAGTCTCCAGCCTCCTGTGTAAGGAGCAGTATATCCTCCCTACTTTTCTATAGCTAGTCATGGGTCCTGCACAGTTTCGAGGTGAAGTCAGCTATCTCACGGGCAAAGGACTCCTCACCTCTCTTCGTTGCAGTGTTGGCCCTCTCCAGTTGGCCTTCAACATCCCCTAACTTCTTCTTCAGTTTTGCCACTTCATTAGTAACAGCGGCGAGGTCAGCTTCAAGTCGGTGTCTTTCCTCCTCCAGTCCAAGCACTCATTCCTTTGTTTGATGGCCTCCAGCGCCCCTTAAAGATAAAAAAAGAGGGAGGAAGGGGGGTCAAAACGTGAAGTCGAAAAGAGAAAAGAAAGAAGAAGGAAAGTTACTGACCAATAGATAGTGACTGGCCAACACCTTCATCAGAACGCTGCCTTACACTCCATCATCCTCAAAGGATGCGACATTCGATCCCAAGATTTGGCCCATATTCTAGTGAATGACGTTACAAAGTGCCAAAGATTTGGCCCCAATCCCTTGGATGGATGCTCTGGTACACCCACGAGTCGTGCCAGTCGACCAGGGATGGGCTCCTTCCCTTTACTAACTTTTTGCCTCTTCGAAGAAGGTTGGCCAGAGACCTCATCTCTGTGACCCTGCGACCTCATCACTTCCCTCTCAACTTTAGTGGGACTGCATTGCAAGTTGGGGATCGGGGGGAGCAGAGTCTCCTCCGCAATTGACAAACTAAAGGAAGGTTGATTTAGGTCGAAGCTGGGATAGGAAGGCTGATTTGAGTCGAAGCTGGGACAGGAGGTAGATCGGTCTAGGTGGACTTCTAGGGGGCTGAAGAGGAGGTAGGGTGATCGCCGTGAGTGGTTGAAGCCATGGCCCACTTAGGCCTCAAAGTAGGCTCGACCAAATTGATCTGATTCAACTCTGCTCCCACACCAAAGTCTGCAGGAGGAACCTCTCTCAAGCCATGAACTCCTATATTATGCGAGCTATCAATAAGCTCAGAACCAAGAGCAGGACAGAACCTGTAAGCTCGTAAAAGGTCCTCGTCAAACTTTGAACTATTTGGGGAATCTTCAGAGGCTGAAATTTGATCTAGCACCTCGACCTCCTCAGCACTCAGCTCCGGCCTCTCCCTTCGAACTCCGTCTACAGAAAACATGGTGAAGTATCAGATATATAAAAAAAATGATGATGAATGAAAAACAAACAAAATAAAATGATTAGTTTCCCCTTTGACTCGTTCACCCGGATTGACTACGAATGAAAAATTTCAAAGATGATGCAACGATGGGCAAGACACATAGAACCAGCAGGTCTTATAAGGACCCACATTAGACTTCCCTCGAGCATCCCCATAGGGAATGCCTTCTTATACCTCGAAGAATGTGGTGACAAGTAGTAGTAACCTTCTTACCGCCTAAATCCCTTTATGTGGTAAAGAAAGCATGGAACCCTCGTGCTAGGGGGACAGAGGTCTTTCTGGAGATAAATTAACGCAAGGGAGATCAAAGAAGAATATGCATTAGGGGTCAACTAGGCTAGCGCGAGTCCCAATTCATTTAGAAAATCAATTATAAATGGCAGGACAGGGAACCGAAAACCCACGTTAAGGTGATGAACATTGATGGCTACAAATCTCAGCAGAGGATGTGCAGCATGATCCTCGTGGGACGACACCATCACATGGCAACCCTTTAGGAAGAAATATGCCTCTGCGATCCCCCCATTTCTTTTGGTTTGATGCTAGAGGAAAAGTGCTTGAAGGGAGAAGCGACTCCGGACCCTACTAGCCCAGTACAAGCTACGAACCCGCTAACAACCTCACCACTTTGGAAGGTCGCGTCCCCTGTGCGGAATGCTTCCTCACTCCCCTCAGACTCGGTATCCTCATTGACTATTAGGGGCAGCAACGTTTAGAGGGCTGAGACATCTACAAAGAAGAAGAAGAAAAAGAAAAAAATTAGACCCCGAACCGCCTAAAATGCAAGACAAGATCTCAAGAAAGATAGGCCACAGAGAACTAGAAACCCAAGAAAATCCGCCGCCACCACCTAAAACCCTAGCCACCATCAACGGGACAAGTAATAACTCACTCGTATCACTATTCCCCATCAGTACTAAGAGCATCCAAAAGGACTCTAGAATTAAAGTGAAAAGTAATGGTACAGAAATGGAAACTCACCTTGATGAGTTGGAGAACGGTCCGAAAACTTGAGTGAAGGTGAAAGAGTAGCAACCTGAAAGCCGGTCTGGCAAAATCAACAAGACATGGTAAGATCTGTCAAACAAAAATAGTGGACGATCCTTGGGTGAGGAGAAAAGACGAAGCAAAGGTGGAATGTTTTAACAAACAAGAAAAGTGGGGGGGTTTGCCTGGCTTAAAATCAAACGAGCCAAACTGTCAGATGAAGAAACCCTTCAGATGGCCCATAATCCAACAGCTGAAGCTTGCCAACTGAGCATGATAATTATTGCGCCGATAGAGGAATCAAAGAGACGTACGTAAAACCAACTCTTTAGATTTCTGCCAGAAAGCGAAGAGGCAAACTACATATCTAGCCCCTGCGTAACTCATTACCCGCTTCCATTGTACGGCCTCATGTCGAGTAAAGATGCTTCATTTCTTATCCAAGCGGCTCGGGCAAACCTGGTGCATTCGTACTAAGCCTCCAGAGCTCTTATCCAAGCAGCTCGAGCACACCTGATGCATAAGCACTAAGCCTCTAGAGCTCGCTTCTTATTAGCTCGGGCAGGCCTGGTGCATTTGTACTAAGCCTTCAGAGCTCTCATCCAAGCAGCTTAGGCATACCTGGTGCATAAGCACTAAGCCTCTAAAGCTCGCTTCTTATCAGCTCGAGCACACTTGATGCATTCACACTAAGCCTCTAGAGCTCTTATCAAGCAGCTCGGGGACACCTGGTGCATGAGCATTAAGCCTCCAGCGCTTAACTTACCCTCAGATTGAGTGCGGTTAACTGCCCTAATAAAGTAGTGGACAACTCCGAAATCCTAGATCAGTTCAATTGCATCAAGGAAACTCTTCTCTTGATTATGCTTAGAGTGGATATGGATATTTATGAAGTTGCTGAAACCAAAGCATAACTCAGAAGCCAGACAATTCATGCTGCTAACCATCCATGAACCTTACATGATGCACACTGGCAACCGTTGGACAAGTTGGGTTACAGAGGGGGTCCTTTTCTTGAAAACGCATTAGTAACTCCTAGCTTACAAGGCAAGCTACAAGTTAGGGGGTTGATGTTATGGGGATTCTTCGGATCAGGCTAAGAAGGCCAGTGGAGGCCTAGGAAGCTAGGAGCTAGGGGCAAAAAGGCACAGCCCAAGACCGAGGTAAGGTCGCTGGAGACCTTGTGGCAGATCGTAGGATGCGCGATCACAAACCCTAACTTGCAAGGTCGATGGCAAGCTCTTCTCTATGCTAAGAGAGATAATCAAGCATCTGATAGACGTGACTTAGGTGCTCTACCAACTCACAGAGTAGCCCCAAAAGGCCCGACAGTGATTTGCCCAGTATTTATTACTTGTCGTCTAGCGTTTAATGCACAATATAGATGTAATCATGATTTCATTAGAATAAATTATACTTTGTAACCCTCCCACAGATATAAATGGGACGGGATAGTCACAAACGGAAGGGAGCTCCGCTGAGATTTCCTTTTGTATTCATCAGTGTAATGAGAAATATTTGAAGAGAAAGAGAATCATACTCACTGTGGACGTAGGGGTCGAACAGACTTTGGCTGAACAACGATACAACTTCTTCTTGTTCTTTCCTCTCTCCCTTTGAATCAATTTTTAAGTTATCATACATCAGGTAGTAGACCAACAGTTTGGTTCCTTGAACCCCTTATTGATTGATCACCGAAATCGACTGTCAACAAGAAGGAACTTAGTTTCAATTGTTGCTTTAAAAAAATGTGGTTATTCTTGTTTATTTGGAAAAGGAGAAGTTACTTTATACTATATGTTTGTTGTTGTTGGTCATTGTTCTTTATCTGATGGGCTATATAAACTTGAATTATATCTTGTTGTTAGAAATGATGTGAACTCTGTAGTTAAAGTTAAAAGGGGTAAAATAAATGAAAAATCCTCAATGCTTTGGCATAGGCATTTAGGCTATCTTGAGTGAAGATGGAGAGATTTATAAAGGAAAGAGTTTTACATGATTTAGATTTCTTAGATTTTAGTGCCTATATTAGTTGCATTAAGGGAAAATTCCTTACTATAGCTAGAAAAAGGAAAAGAACCAAAAATCTAGAAGTTCTAGAATTGATCCATTACTGGAATTGATCCATACTAATGTTAGTGGAACTATTTCACTTAATGCTATAGGTGGATACAGATATTTCATCACCTTTATTGATGAACATTCAATATTCGGATGGGTAAAACTTCTCATAGAGAAGTCTGAGTCATTAAATGCCTTTAAGAAATTCAAGGCTATAATTGAACACAAATTGGGTAAGTGGATTAAGTGGGTTAATTCAAATAAAGAGGGTAAGTATTATGGTAGATATGATGAGACAGGTATAAACCTTGATCTTTTTGCTAAATATCCATAAGAGTGTGGAATAGAAGCCAGTTACACCATGCCTGGTACTCCAAAGTAGAATGGTATTGCAGAATAAAGAAATTGAATGCTCATGGATATGGTATGATCTATGTTAGCCTAATCTTTTTTGTCAAAATTTTTATGGTGAGATGCTCTGAAAACTGCTACCTATGTCTTGAATGAAGTTCCTAGCAAATCTAGCTCTAAAACTACATATAAGCTAATGTGCGGGGAAAAGGCCTAGGTTAAGGCATTTCCATATTTGAGGCAAAAGTAAGGCTATATAGTCCACTCACTAAAAAACTTCATTCAAAGACCATAAGTGGATATTTCATTTGCTATTGTAGTGGTTCTAGAGGTAGTTGGTTATATTGTCCAACTTATTCTATAAGGGTTATTAAGTCAGATCATGCCATTTATTTGAGAATAAGTTGAAGAGTGGGAGTAAAGCACCTTATGTTACTTTTTTCATAGAAGAATAGAATGCCAACCTACTAATGACTATAGAGCAGAGTGTTGTCCCACTAGTGACTCCGTCAATTAAAACATGTCAAATAGTTTCACAAGATGATCCAAAATAACTAGTAATAGAGCATAGTGAACTAAACGTTGTAACTGAAGAGGTTCTTTTAAGGAGATCTCAATGGGTATGTCAACAAGCAATTTCAAGTGACTATATGATACATTTGCAGAACATGAGCTTAAAGTCAATGATGATTCAGATCCCATGAACTTTTTAGAACTAGGTTCTGGTGTGAACTTTTCGAAGTGGATGGATGCTATGGAAGATGACTTGGCTTCAATGTACAAGAACGATGTATGGGATCTGGTGGGATTACCTACTGGTTGTGAACTAGTTAGATGCAAATGAGTTTTTAAAATAAAACAGAATACTCAAGGTAAAATTGAGAGGTATAAAGCTAGATTAGTAGCAAGAGCTATACTAAAAGGGAAGGAAAAAACTATTAAGAAACCTTTTTGCCAATTATGACAAAGGATTCATTTTGAATTGTTATGGTGTTAATTGCTCATTTTGATTTAGAATTTTACTAGATGGATGTTAAAACAGCCTTCCTGAAAGGTGACATGTTAAAAACCATTTATATGAAACAACCAAATAGTTTCTAAGAGAAATGCAAAGAGCACTTAGTGTATAAATTGAAAAAGTCCATACATAGCTTAAAACAAGCATCTAGATAGTGGTACCTCAAATTTGATGAGATAGTGACTTCTCTTGATTTTAAAGAGAATATAGCAATCAATGTATCTACTATCTAATGAGTATGGGTAGTTATGTGATCTTCATGTCATATGTTGATGATATTTTCCTTGCTAGTAATCACATGAGCTTGTTGAATAAGATAAAGCAAAAATTGTTACAACAATTTGACATGAAAGATATCAATGATGCCTCTTTTGTATTAGGCAAACAAATTCATTATGATAGATCCTAGGGTTTTCTTGGTTTTTCCCAAGGTCATATATTGAGAAAATGCTCAAAATGTTCAATATGGATGAAGGCTCTCATTGTTTTACACTTATTCAAAAGGGTTAGTTTCTTTTCAAAGCCAAATATCCTCAACATGATGATGAGAAATCTAGAATGAAGATAGTCTCATATGTCTTCGTTATAGGTAGCCTAATGTATACTTAGGTTTGTACACATCCTGATAGAGTATTTGTGGTTAGTATACTATGGAGTTATCTAATTATGCCTGATCAAAGACATTGGACTAGCGTAAAGAAATTTATAAGATACTTACAAGGTACAAAGAACTACATGCTAACTTACAAGAGACTTGATGATCTTATTATCATAGGCTACTCAGATTCTAATTTTGTTGATTGTTCAGATAATAAGAAATCAACATCTAGATACATTTTTATGATGATATAAGGAGTTTTATCATGAAAAAGTGCTAAGTAGTCAATTATAGCAACCTTCATTATGGAAGCAGAGTATGTCGCATATTATGAAACTATTCTTGAAGCTGTATGATTAAGGAAATTCATATCTAATTTTAATATTGTTGAGAGCATTTCAACACCCTTAACCATATATTGCAACATTGTTGCTGTTGTATTCTTTTCTTAAAACAATAAAAGTAATGCTCATACAAAGCATTTTGACATGAAGTATGAATTTATGAAAGGGAAGATACGCGAGCATCGAACTTGTGTTAAGCATGTTTCTATGGAATGTACGCTGATGGATCCACTGACCAAAAGCTTAGCAATGCAAATGTATCGTGATCATGTTAAGAATATGGAATTAGTTAAGTTTTATGATGTTTTGAGTTAGTGGGAGTTTGTTTCTTCTATATTTTGTTGAGAACATTGAATTTATTATTATGTCAAGCTTTATACAATATTAATGATATTACCCTATGTTTTATTTATATGTCATTGTTGAATGTGTACATTTATTCTAAGGTATATCAATGGAGACATTTAAACTCTGTCTCATTACTATGTTGAGATTTATTCTCATTTTTGGACATCTTAGGTGCATGCATGGATCATTTCATAAAGATGTACATATGATCACATGTAATGTGTATGTCTGATTTCTCATACATTCCACATTATGTTTCAGTTGTTGGAATATAAATATTCAAAACATGTATGACATTAGCATCTATATCAGATATAATAATCTGTATTATTAGGCACTTATGCTTGACCTATAATTGTAATAGTGTCATTGTTGTTTACATTTATTATTGTCGCCACATATTGTAATTTAAGTTTTTGTTTGTTAAATTATGTTGTCTAAGTGGGACATTGTAAAAATTTTCTTATTTGTACTACTATAGTTTAATTAAATCATATGTTATAAGATTAAATAAATATCACGATAATTAATTATTATTAGTCAATTAATTTAATGATCAAGTTATTAGACGTATAGTGACACCTAGACTATTAATGGACTTTAGTGGCATGAGCTTTTTCACTAAGCTAATGATGATAGATTAGTTAGTCTAGTGGGCTTACAGTAATGTAGGTCCTTACTTATACCCTAATAGAACTGTAGTTGTCTTATTAGAACTTTAGTTTTAGTTTTCTCTCTATTCTCTCTGCTAGGATTATAAGAATTGAATATGCTAAAGGAGTAATTTGCTCTAATGGACTTTCACATAATGTCAGATATAATTTTATTATTATTCAAATTAAATTTTATATCTACAGATTCGATGCTTTGTAACATGATACAAAAGATCAAGTTATTTGATTGTTTTAATTTGTCCAATTTTTTTCCAACACTTTTTTGTAAAGAAAACATGAAAAATTGTTTTGAACCGTATTATGTGTTTTAGTTATAAGTTAAAAAATGAAAAATTAGAAAATAGAGAACCGCATTTTCTACTTTTAATTATTTAAAGGTGTTTTGAACGTTTTACAAAATTTTAGAAAGCAAATCAGTTTTCTATAACTAATCAAAGCCTTTGTCTTTTCTTATATATCAAATTTGGTTCTAGATGTTTGTGTCTTTGTCGAGTGAATCAGTTACTTCTATTGTGTTTGTGTGTATATATATATATATAAATTGCGTGTGTGGTGTTTATGCCAAACACATGTCATGCAACACTTCAAAAAACATAATAATTTAATATTAGACCCTTCTTAAATAACTTTTAGCTGTAATATTTAAAGCACGCATAATATTATTATTTATTATATATTTGATAAATTTTGATTTAAAATTTATTTAATATAAATAATTGATAAATTAATTATTAGTTAAAAATTAATAAAATAATTAATTATATTAAAAATATTTAATAAAATTAATTGTTAAACTAAAATGAAATATATTTGAAAATTTATCGTAAAGTTATGATTAAAAATTTTTGTACAAAATATTAAAAAGTTTTCATTTTTATAAAGAAGTTACAATTTTTAAAAAAAAATTATAAAAGATTTTCACAAAATTTATAAAAGTATACTAATTTTTACAAGCACGTGCCCAAGACAGGCTGAAATATATGAAATTAACTTATATTTATTGAAAATTCTCTTCCTATCTAGAAGTTAGGCATTGAATTTGTGTGTTCGATAATACTGAAAGTTTAATGTTGAATTTTATGTGTTAAATTTATCAAGTATTAAATTCATAATAATTAAATAATTTATTATTTTAAGCATTAAATTTAGCTAATAATTAAAAAAAATTATCATAAAATATTAAAATTTTGTATAATTTTAAAATTAGGATTGATTATGATTTTAAAAATTTTATACACATATGATATATATATATATATATATATATATAATTATTATATTTTTATGGGCAGTTGGGCAATTCAAAATCATAATTCTTTGCCTCTTGGAGAGGACATCAAAGAGAGGACGAGCTTGTTTTGGGTTGACCCACAACAGAAGATTTTGGCGCATCCTTCAATCGGGGGTTCTTTGTTTCATTCTAGGTGGTGTCCTGTGATTGAAACTATGCAATATGATCATAACCTTCTTGTTTTACCCTTTATAATGTTGGAATTAAAAGAATTAAAAAAAAGAATTTTAAAGAAGAACATGAGAAAAGAGAAATTTATTAATCATGACTTTAACTCAATGCACAAAGAAATTATCTATCTAAACTTACAAACTTGCTAACTTATATCCCTTTCTTATTTTTTTTATTGCATTACAAGACCTAAAACAAACTATATTTATAGATAAAACTATCCTAATAAGATAAGAAAATAACTCTTAACATTATCTTTACAAAAAATGAAGACTTAAAATGTTATCCCAACAAATCAATCTTATTTATCCTTTTTATTTTCAAAATTTAATTTAGATTATTTTCAACAGCCTCCTTTAAATTTGATTTTGAAATAACACCAAGTATTATCTTTAGTTTCTCAAACGCATTCGCCTTCAATGATTTTGTCAGAATATCTGTAATTTGATCTTTAGATTTACAAAATTCTAGTTCAATTTTACCATTTTTTACTAACTCACGAGTATAATGATACTTGATACCAATATGCTTGCTTCTTCTATGGAAAACTGGATTTTTGGTTAATGCGATAGTTGACTTATTATCACACATGATTTTCATAGGACCTCCCTGTTCATGTATTAATTCATCGAACATCCTACGAAGTCAAATTGCTTGACATGCTGCAAAAGCTGCAGCCATATACTCTGCTTCTACTGTGAAAAGTACATTAACTTGTTTCTTTGAGGATCATGAAATACATCTTTGTCCAAGAAAGAAAGCATACCCAAAAGTACTTTTCCAAGTTTTCACATCACCTGCCCAATCACTATCTATGTATCCTACCAAACAGAAATTGTTAGAGTAAGAGTAAAAGATCCCATTATCATGAGTACCACTCATATGCTATAAAATTCATTTTGCTGCTTGAAGATGTGATTGGTGAGGTTTTTCCATAAATTGACTAATAATCCCCATGCCATCAGCAATATCTGGTTTGGTACAAGTCAAATATCTAAGACTACTAACTAGGCTTTTGAAATATGTGGGATTTATTAGTTCTTCGCTTTCTTCCTTCTTCAACTCTAACCGTTCTGCAACTGGTGTTTGGATAAGTGTGGGCAACTCCAATTTTAGACATTTCAAAATATCGTTGGCATATTTTTGTTGAGAAATAAAAATACCATTATCAGTCTATTGCACTTCAATGCCTAAAAAATAAGACATCAATCCTATGTCTGTCATCTCAAACTGGCTAGTCATAGCCTCCTTGAATTCATCAAACATCACTTTGCATTTTTCCCTAAATATCAAGTCATCAACATAAATACAAACAATAATAAGATCACTATTAGGTATTAACTTGATATATAAGGTATGCTCATAAGGATATTTTTGAAAATCTTGCCGCAACAAATATGTATCAATCTGGCTAGACCAAGCACGAGGTGCTTGTTTCAACCCATATAATGCCTTCTTCAACTTGTAAACTTGTTTTTCTTGTCCTTCTTTCATGTAACCAGGTGGTTGCTCAACATAGATCTCTTCATCAAGGAAGCCATTCAAAAATGCTAATTTCACATCTATCTAATGCATTTTTCATCGATTTTGAGTTGCAAGTGCTACAATTATTCAAATAAAATCCATTCTGGCAACTGGTGCAAATACTTCAAAGTAGCCAATTCCAAGCTTCTGTTTATAGCCTTCTACAACCAATCTTGCCTTCAAGCGATCCACCTGACCATTAGGCTTGTACTTTGTCTTGTATACCCATTTGACTCCAATAGCCTTCTTCCCAAGTAGTAAAGTAGTTAACTCCCATATGTAATTTTTTTCTATTGAATGGATCTCATCATGCATTGCTTGAATCCAACGTTTATTAGTTATTGCATCTTCATAGGAAATTGGGTCACAATCTGCAAGCAGGCAAAAGTTCACAATAATTTCATCAATATCTTCATAATGATTATTATATGTAACCACATACTCTTGCAAATGAGCTAGCATCACTCATGTTCATTAAGGTCGCTTTGATGTCTTTGGAACTGCTGTTGGTGGAGAAAAGTTTCTAGGTAATGAACTATCAAGTGAACATCTTTCTGTTTCCATTGACTTTGGTTCATCTTCAATGATAATACCTTGTTAATGTTCATCTCTTTGATTCCATGCCTATGCTTTATCTTCAATAAACTGGACATCTCTACTCACAATCATTTCTTTTGTTATATGATTCTATAATTTTTAACCCTTAGTCACTTAACTGTAGTCGATGAAAATGCACTTTTGGCTTTTGTCATCCAATTTCTTTTTTCGCTCATCCGGAATATGTGGATATGTAAGACACCCAAATACATGTAAGAAAAAGACTTCTGGCTTGTTATCTCTCTAAACTTCTTTTGGGGTTCTTCCAAGAACACTCTTTGTGGGACACTTATTTAATAAAAATACAATACAAGAAGCAGTTTTCACCTAAAAAGACTTTGATAGAGTTTTAGCTTTTAATAAGCTCTGGGCTACTTCAAAAATTATTTTATTTTTTCTTTTAGTTATACCATTTTGCTTAGGTGTATAATTGGCTGTTAATTGATGCTGAATCCCTTGACTTTTGTAGAATTTGAAAATTTATTTGAAATGAACTCTCCTCCTCTATCAGATCTCAAGGTTTTTACATAATAATCACTTTGTTTTTCTACAAAAGTCTTAAATTCTTTAAATTT
>JANHAO010018767.1:0-13467 GCA_026873985.1 Saraca asoca
ATCAAAATATCTATTAAAGAATTAATTATTAAAATTTGAAAGATAAATAGATATAAAAGGTGAAGATAGGAGAAAATAATCACATTAATGTAAAATTTAAATGTGAAATTCAAATCCGTTTTGAGGTAATATATATTATATCATTACTTGCAAATTGACTTGGAGTCCACCTGCCGGACAACTTTCACTTACCATTGGAATATCTCAATCTCAATATGCAAAAAAACCTACCGCTGATAGAATCCCGTCCATTTAATGTTCCGTAGGAGAAATCCAATTGGTATAAAATGTAATTGGCGAAGCCACTTTCTTGGTATGACCTCTGTATTAAATGTACTCCAACCGTTAACTGTCCGCCATTAAGTGGATGGACCTGCGTGCACATCGATAATTTGAGCCGCCATAAATGGGAGCGAGATCAGTAGCCGATCCTCTGATTGATATGAAATTTTCGAATGATGGAATTAATTTTTAAATTTTTTTATAAATTAATATATATATATATATATATAAATGTGGTGATATTTTTGTAAATATAAAAAAATTTATAATATTATTTTTATTAAAAAAATTAAATTTAAATAAAATACATATTTGACGTTAATTTGATTTAAAGAATTGATATATTTTTAAACTTATTTAATTTCTATTATTTTGATTTAAATTATTTTTAAAAAATATAATTTCTCAATTAAATTCTTATTTAATTATACTTAATAAAATATTACTATAATTATATTTTTATTTGATTATATTTTAAAAAAATATTATAATATAATACATGATTTATTTGATTATGGTAGCACTTCAGGATAGAGTAACCTATTTACTATTTGAATTAAATTATTAACTCTGATTTATCATTTGCATGACCGATCCTTTTAATTGATTAGCTAGTCTAGTTTTATTATTTTGTAAAGTTTAATCATCTATTTAACATATTAAGAGGAAGAATAATACTACTTGTGAATATTATTATTTATACTATTTTCAAGCTTATATAAGTCTTACCATTTGAATCAAATTAAACTTATTATTTAAAATAGATAAAATCAATTTAATTTTGTGTGCCTATATTAAAAAATTATTTGCGCAAGAATCATAATTATATAAAAAACCCTTCGACTAACTGTTAATTTTCATATTTCAGGTTAATTTTAATATTCACTTTTCAAAGTTTTTGGTCATATGAATTAAAGTCCAGTGCTGAAAATAAAAGTTAAATAAACACAAAAATTTTCATACTTAATAATTTCAGTGCTAAAATATTAAACATTATCAAACGCATCTTAAAAATATCTTTATTTTTCAAATGAGTCCAACCGATTTGCCCACCCCCAACGGTGATGGAAAGACTGAGGTGAGAGCATGAAAAATGTATACCTTGAGAAGGAAATATAGGTATAATAGGAAATAATTGTGTGAAAAATGTCAAAATGATCCAATCTAAGTTCTAACTTATTGATAGACATCACAGTCTGGACCTTTTGTTTATATCTGCATTTCTTTAGCAACTACCAATTCATTCTCAAAGTGTCGGCTATTCACCCGGAAAAATTTTCCCCTCCTCATCGTCAAGAGTATAAATTTGCTTTATATTATCAGTTAATCAAAATTAATTTTCTATTATCTTTATGAAAAATTTTATGTAAATTCATACAATTAATTTAGATTAAAAAAATTTTGTGGATAGAAAAGTTGATAAAGAGAAAAGTTAATTTCAACATAGGAATATCAAAATACCAATTATAAAATAATTATTAAAGTCCAAAAAACGAATAGAAATAAAATGTCGTTACATTGAAATTCAAGTCTGAAATTCAAATGCTTTATTAGATAATAATATATATATATATATATATATTATATTATCATTTGCAGATTGACTTAAAATCTACCCTTCGGGCCACTTTTACTCACTGCTCATATATCTCACTCTCGTTATACAAACAACCTATCGCTGAGAGAATCATATCCATTAAATGTTCTGTGGGAGAAATGCTTGGGTTGGCTTAAGCATTAAAGTTGGTTGACTTTTCAATAGTCTTGTGTAAAATGTAATTGGTGATTACATTTTCTTGGTGAGAAATGAATCACGTAATAAATGCAATCAAATGGCAGACAGCACTACAGTTGGAGTGAATTTCACTATTTTACCCGCAAAGTTCAAGGCCATTTAGGTCGACCTCCTAGAAAGTGCTTTCTATATGCAATTTTTTTAAAGTAGTTTGTAAATTATAAAGGAAAAATGAAATATTTTGCATGAAGTAAAATGAAATTTAAATGGTTTTATCAAAAGATATATCATGTCATATTTAAAATATCAAAAGACATCTTCAGGAGCGATATCTGCCACCAAACAATCACTACTCTTTAAGGTATCCATATTTTATTTTGTCTTGGGGAGTCCATTATGCCATAGAGGACGGAGCATATATTCTTAACTATAAATTTTATTTTTTACATAAAGTTTATTTTTTTAATTTATTAATTATATTTATTTTTATTTATTTATGTTCTACTTAACACATGAGCCAGTAGGTATCATACATCACATTATCATAAATATGAGAGTGTATGTCCTACATGGAAGAGTATTTCGAAACCCACTCATAGGATGCCACATGTAGAATTTAGGGTAAAGTTTTCATGCTTTGTTTTATAATTTAAATTTCTTTTTTTTAACTTTTTTGTAACTATTTGATACTTTTCTTATTTTTTAATTATAGAAGTATTGGAAATAAAGTCTTTCTTAGAAAAAGGACAAATGGAAGAATTTCAACCACAAGAGTTCTAACAAAATGAAAGATATGATTGATGTGGTGCGGAAGAAGTGACCCACTCAACCTTGTTAGGTTGGGAACAAGGAGTGGAAAGGACTTCTCAAATGTTAAGAGGACCCTAAATTCAAGTCTAAGTTTGAGCAAAATAAAATAGGGTCTCGAATGCAACTGGACAGGATTCCTCCCTACATAATAGCGAATCCATCCCCATAGCAGAGCACTAGCTACATATAATAATGTTATTTTAACTTAATGTAATGTATGCTATTTATATTGTTGTAATTAGATTCATACCACAATCTATATTATCTATAAAAATTTTCACATTGTGCAGAAAGTTGAGATCTAGGTTGAGTGTCCATGGATATATAGCTTGTTCTGCCCACCAACATCTAGAGGGATAGTTAGTGGGTCTCGCCTTGAGCTGCATAGTCCTATATAAGCAACTTCTCTTTACTTGTATTTTTATTATTAATGTATTGTATGTTTGGCAGTAAAAATATTATATTTATAATATCAAATAATTTATTATTTTAATTTGCAAGAGAAATTGAACAAAAGAAAGGAGAACTTGGCACATACTCAAATGCAGAAAGGTCCTAAGGGCTTTAGGGACATGGTTGGTGATGTGGTAGAACCATTTGATTATAATTTGTTGATGGACAACATGGGCAGAACCATTAAGGGGCAGATGTATGGGTTAGGGGTTTGAGGCCATTGGGGGGATGATTACATCAACTATCACATCTCACACCAAGAGCATGTTACATCCTGCATTGGAGCAGTTCATGCGTACTATTGATGAGATGCAAGTTATTTTCGCTTGAATGGAGCATTTTCTGCAAACTCAATAGCAATAGTAAAGCCAGTATTTGCCACATCCTCCTCCTCTACCTCATTCTCATCCATATGGTTACCACCAGCCCATTGCCTACTAGAAACCTCCTCCCACTTACATGTATTCACTGCCACCACTATAGCCAGTTCCACCACCATCAACTGAAAATGCTAGATAACCCACTAGCCTGCAGCAGTAGCAAGATGCTACTCAAGATCAAGAGACTGATGCTTAGCTCCTCTCCAATCTTTGTTTGTAGTTATACTTTTATGTTTTTATTTGAATAATATGTTTCATACATCATTTATTTAATTAATATAATTTATGAATTATTTTACTAATTTATATATTTAAAACTATTAATGTGCGTGGCATTTTAATTTTTATTATTAATTAAAACTAATTTTTAAAGAATCTCTTAATTTGTTTAAAAAATATGTTAATAAAAAATTAAAAATAGAATTTCAAAAAATTATATTATTTAAAATTTTAAAAGTTATATTTATTTAACAGATTTTCAACGACTTTTAAGATGAAATTCATGATAGATTTTTGATGGAATCTCGAATGATTTTGCTGACAGATTTCCAATGGAAAAGAGAGAAAAAAGATTGTATGAAAAAACCATCCTCTCAAAATTAGTTAGAAATTTATTTTCGGTCATGATTTTACCAATAACTATTTTCTGTTAAAAATTGGTATTTTGGATGGAAATATCATAATTTTGAAGGAAATTTCCATTAGAAATTGCACGTTTCTTTTAGTGAGAACAAGATAAAGCACACCAAGAAGAGGGTCAATTGGGTGTTTTCAAAACTTGCATAAATTTTAAAATTCTTATTGAAGAACATTTGATTTTGCAGAGCCATAAGGATTATTTTAATTTCAACAATCTAAAACAGCTTTATAAAGATGTTTACACTTAAGATATAACATACGAAAACACTTATACAAAGCAATGCATTCAACTACATATAGACAATGCATCAAGAAGTACATTGATTTATTGATATCACTCATTTCAAGCAATTTAACATCTAACCAACACAATAAATTTTGAAGTTCAATATATCTAACAATTTGTATCGACAAAAATAGAGCACATGTATTATTCAAATGTGCAATATCGTCAAGCCAGTAGACAAATAATTTCAACAATATAAATTAAGTAATTTAAAATTTGCAGCTCAAATTGATCAATATCAAAAGAGCAAGAAAATCAACACCATATAAATTAGCAGAATATAAAATAGAGTAGGGAAAGAGAATTCAAGCATAAAAATTTCCCTCTCTTTATTATTAAGAGTGTAAAACTGTTTTATATTATTTGTGAATCAAAATTAAATTTTTATTATTTTTATATATAATTATACAATTAATTTAAATAAAAAAAATTTATAAATAAGAAAGTTGATAAAGAGAGAAGATAATTTTAAAATACGGCTATCAAAATATCTATTAAAGAATGGAATATTAAAATTTGAAGATAAATAGATATAAAAGGTGAAGATAGAAGAAAATAGTCGCATCAAATGAAAATTCATTTGTGAAATTCAAATGCTTTTTGAGATAATATTTATTATATCATTATTTGCAAATTGACTTGGAGTCCACCATCCGGGCCACTTCCACTTGCCGCTGAATTTTCTTACTCTCATTATGCAAACAACCTACGGTTGATAGAATCTCGTCCATTTAATGTTCCGTAGGAGAAATCCAATTGGTATAAAATGTAATTGGTGAAGCCACTTTCTTGGTATGATGACCTCTGTATTAAATGTACTCCAATTGTTAACTGTCTGCCATTAAGTGGATGGGCCTACGTGCATATCGATAATTTAAGCCACCATAAGCTTTTGTTATCTGGAAATATTATTGATCGAAGTTATGAAAGATTTATCAATCATATAAGTAAATCCAAGAAAATATATTATTAATTCATTCATAAACAGAAGCAAGATCAATAGCCATTTTTTGATTGATTTGAAATTTAAGAATGATCAAATTAATGCTTGAATCTTCTTTTATAAAAAAATATAAGGCATAATTCTATTTTGATACTAAAATATGTACCATGTACTAGTGTTATAGATATTGACACATCTAAATCACTTATTTTTGTTGAATGTATCAAATAATTATTTTGTGAACTATGAAATATGTTTAATATTTTTCTGTTAAATAAGATTTTTAATTATATCTAATATATTATTTAAGGTTGGGTTTAAATAGATTTAAAATTGAATAGATAAGATGGATTCATAAATATTTATTTATTGTTTAATGTCAGTATCGGTTGTGACAAATTAGAAGATTCAAAAAAGGACATTGATTAACTATATCTGAAAGAAAGTAAGAGAGTGAAGAGATGATATGTCAAATAAAAATTTCTGACTTATTGACAAGCATTATAGTCTGGGCATTGTGTTTCTAGCTATCAGTGTTTTTTTTCCCAACTACCACTTCATTCTCAAGAGTGTCGGCTATCCACCCATAAAGATTTCCCACTCCTTCCTAGCAAAACATAGAATTTAAAGTCTTTGATTACTATATATTTAGATAAGATTCTTCGTCCTTCAAGTCATGCACCTAGCTCTATCCTATTTAATAGCATGTTTGTTTTACAGTTTGGCTCTATCTGCTTTTCAATTTTCCCCCAATAATTAAAGTTCTATTCGTTTTGTCTAAAAAAATTTTTGGTATGACAAATTTTTTATTTATTTGTGTATATAGATGTGATTTTTACATCATTTATATCCCTTGTATTTAATAAATCAATGGTGCTATGGTCGTAGTGAAAAACAACTCCTACTTAAAGTAGTAGATATTTTCAGTCTTACCTATCATATTAAACAAACAAAACATATTTGACCATCCCTATTTTAGGTTCAAATCCTATGCTAGCAATCTCAAGGAATTTATGAGTATTACCATGAACCCTCAAAGAGACAAATAACATGTTATGGCCTTTGAGTATAATAACCTATCTTATTTCTAAACTTTACTTACCCACTTTAATTGAAATATCACAAAAACAAAAAGGCAATAGAAAAATGGTCTCTTAAATTTCAAAATACTCTATGCATGTAGGATTAGTAAAGGCAGTGATGCTGCTCAGGAGCCGTCATATATTACAAAAATTTAATTACATTTTTGACCTCTTAAAATATAAATCAATCGTATTTAATTTCTTTTAAAAATAAAATTCTATTTTAATCTCTTAAAATTAAAATTGGAAATGGAAGTGGAAGTGAACAGTAATATTTTTCTTAATTATATTTTTGGCTCCATTAAAATATGAATTGATTATATTTGGTCTCTCTTAAAATCAAAATTATATATTCATCATCAAAAACCAAATAATATTAGTAAAAATTTATTTCCTATTTCATGAAATATTTATTTGATTAGGAGAAAATATAGTTCAACAAGAGAGTAAATATTTTAACAATAAAAAGTAAAGTCCCAATAAAGAATAAAAATTTAAATTAGAAAACATATAGTATACATAAAGATAATGATAGGGACTTGATTTATAAAGATTAAAGACTTGATTTTTTGATTTATGTCGATCAAGTGTTAAAAACTCATGTAAAAAAGAAAGATAAACAAATAGTTAAATCTTAATAAGAAATTAAAATTTACATTAGAAACTTGTAATAGATATAA
Organism: Saraca asoca; assembly: GCA_026873985.1. Lineage (NCBI taxonomy): Eukaryota > Viridiplantae > Streptophyta > Magnoliopsida > Fabales > Fabaceae > Saraca > Saraca asoca. The sequence goes on from JANHAO010018767.1 coordinate 7,291, forward strand.
TAATATAAATTTATCATAGATATAATATTTTCTGTAAAAATAATACAAATTTAAAAATAATAGAAACTTATAATAGATATAATTTTTTATAAAAAATATAAATTTTAAAATAATGGAAACTTGTATATAACGGATATAATTTTTTCTACTATTATATATATTATAAGTTTCTAATGTAGAATTTAATTTCCCTTTGAGATTTTACTGTTTATTTGTTATTATTATTATTATTTTACCTATGAGTTTTTAAAACTTGATAGACAAAAATAAAAAAAAATCAAATTTTAATTAATCTTTAAAAATCAAGTCCTTATTATTGTCCTTATGTCTAATACATATTTTTAATTTAATTTTTTATTGAAATTTTACTTTTTATTATTAAAATATTTACTCCCTCTTGTTAATTTATATTTTCCTATAACTAAATAAATATTTTATGAGATAATAAATAAATTATTATCTAGTTTTAGAGGATGAATAAAAAAAATTGATTTTAAGAGAGATTAAATGTCATTAATTTATATTTTAAGGGGATAAAAAATTTAATTAAATGAAATATTACTATTCATTTTCGTTTTCATTTATAAGTAAGTTAGATTTTGAATCAAAATTAATTTGATTTTGATTTTAACAAATTAAAATAAAATTTTATTATTAAAAAGATTAAATACGACCAAAAATATAATTAAACATTTAATATGATACTCTAATTCAAATTCTGGAATTCCAAAAAGAAGTCTTAAAAATTTGAAGATTTGGCAAGCGCTGGTGTGATTTATTTACCTTGAAGTTGACTCTTGTCTGAATGAAGCTTGAACTTAACTCCTGTGTCGTAGACTTGGCTCCAGTTGAATAGTCAAAAAAAAAAAAAAAAAACAATTCAACTAACTATATCTTTTTTTGTAGAGGACGCTTCTTTTACTTCTGCAGATTTCTGGAACCACCCACGTCCAATTAAAGGGAAAGCCGTTGAGGAATGGACTGGAAGTTAGCACTCAAAAATGCTTATAAAAAATTATATTGATGTTTATATGCACGTGCAATCGATTTATGAAATTTAAATTTAATTTGCTATCTATAATTTATATTATATATGAAAAAAATAATAAATAGAAGTTTTATTAATAATAATAAAATTTTAACAATTTTTTAATGATATATAAACAAGTGATAATATAAAATAAATTTACACTCTAAGTCAAAATTAAATCATAAGCTATAATCGATTAAAGGTTTGATTGACACAAAATATCTAATGATTAATTATGGCTAAAAATAATATGGTCACATTGATTTTATCTTTTTTTTTTATTGTGTATTGGATTATCTTTTATTTTAGTGTATTATTTAATCTTGTGGAAATATTTGATAACTGATATTGGTTCAAAATAACGTTAGAATAGTATGCTACATAAAATTCTTTTTAATATAACAATTAGAATTTTTAATAATCAATTATATGCCTAATAATTTATTATAATCCTTTTATTTGGTGACACTTTTCAAATGATTCAATAATTAATTATAGGTAATAATTTCAATCAAACTAAAAGCAATTTTGAGTAGTTTTATTTTAATGAGAATTATAGAAAAAGAAACCTTAAGATTTGTACCCACATTAGCTTCACTTTTCTTTCCTTTTCTTTTGCCTTCATTGATCTAATTCCAACCACAACAACAAAAATTCTCCTTCTTTCTTTTTCTTCATTACCCTTTTTAGTAATTTAATAATAAAAGATGTCTTTCTAATATATTATCCAAATAAAAGTACATTATATATAGTCAATTATCAAAAGATGTTCCAAAACATAAAATATATTTTACATAATTAATTATTTCAAAATCAATTATCTCATTCATTACTAAACTAACCTAAGATAGCTTATTCTCTGTAATCAATTTTCTCTCACTAAAATCCCCAACATCAATTTTTTCTCACGAAAATCAATTATCAGTAAAAGCCTTTCTAAATATAAAATAAATTCACGTATTTAATTTATCAATAACTAATTGTATGTTTTCTAAAATTAACTATTTTATCATTATATGAAGCAACATGGGCTAGAAATGAGCTGAGCTAAGCAGATCTCAGTTCACGCTCAGCTCATTTTAATTTTTATCAAGTCATAGCTCAATTCAAACATGATTTAAGTCAATTTATTCAATTCCAGTTCGATTTAAATTAAGTTTACAGCGGCTCAATCTGGATCAACAAGCTAAATTCTATTATAACAATGAAGCATTTTGTTTACCATTTAATAACTTCAGAAAACTTCTGAGAACAAGTATGTTGTAATGCCCAAACCTTTTTGTGAACAATTTCATAAAATTATTTCTATAAAATTTGTATTGCTTAGTAATATTTACAATTTATAAGTATAATTCTTGCAAAAAGGGTTTTGAATAGATTCTTAATAAAAGATTTTATTTGGGAATGTATTCTTTTGTAATATTTGATCCAAGCGTATTAAATTATTTTAATTATTATTATGAAAAATAAATAAACAATTTTAAAAAAAAATTTGACATTTTATTTATCCTGACTATTTAATAATTATTTTATTTTAGTTTAACACAAAAATTTAAATTTTATTAAATGGTTATGTAGTTTTATTTAATTAGATTTTAAATTAATAAGAATGCATTCAAAGTACTTCTTCTATTTTATCAATTCTTAAATTTATCTTAAATAAACTACACTTATAATAATAATTAATTTAAAAAATAAATTAATTAATTTTGATTATTTCAAATGCATATAGTATTATTTATTTTAACTATTAAATAGTTTCCTTACTTCATGATGATGCTAGTTGGAAACACCCATGCAAAATATCTCAAAATAAGAAGTGTAACATCCTAGTTATTTATATGTAAGCTGTATAATTAAGATAATTAGGACTTGTAACCCCTCAATGGTCAAAAGAAACCTTAATTAGTATAAAAAAAACTAAATTGGAGAATTTAGTAATTTCTTTATGGAAGGATTTCCCTACGTGTAAACAATTCAGGATTAATTAAATGAATTTAAGATGAATTATTTAAGATAAAAGTGACATCTCAAGTTAGTTGGTATGTGAAATATTTAATGGGGATAATTAGAATACATTAACCCCAACAGAATTAAGGAAAAACCTTTAATTAGTGTTTAAGGACCTAATTGAAAGAATTGAGAGAATAGGGGTATTTTAGTAATTTCACTCACCCATTTCCTTAAGTGTAGAGTTCGGCCAAGTAGAGGTAGCTAACAACAAGACTTAAAGGACATGAGAGGAATTCCTAGAAAAGCTAAGGCTAAAAGTTGGAAAGAAGAAGACAATTAGGACAGTTGGACCAATTATTTTTAGCCATTTGTTTCCACATTAAAAGGCAATAACACCTCATCTTTATGCTGCCATTTAGTTGCCTAAAAATCAGAAAATAAAGAGCTAAAGTTTGGCCATATAATGGAGGAAAATCGAACTTGAGGTGAGAGAAAGAAAGCCAGCCAATTTTGAGGTAATTCCATATACTTTTAGCTTTTGTTGTAAAAGAGAAAGTTGTAGAGCAATCTTTTGATGGTTTTCTTTTCTTCAAAGGTTGAAGTTAGTGTTAATACTTAGAGGAAATTAGAAAGCTTTGGAGGAGAAAGTGTAGAAGATAGAAGTAAGATTTTCTTAGGATTTCATCAAAAAGCTAAAGAGAGGTCTTTTGAGATACAAGGTAGCTAGTATTCCTTAAAACTTGCTTCAAGTAGCTAGTTTCTCTTTAAAACTTACTTTAGGTAGCTAGTTTTTCTTTAAAATTGTTGCTATTTTCATATCGTTTGCATAAGAATGCCATTGAATGTATGTTGGAAAATTTGACATGCTTATGATAATTTGGTAAGACATGTGTTGGAGAAAGAGTTAAACTACCTCCTTTCTCTCTGTATTGTGGCTGGTCTGTCTATAAGAATTAATAGAGAATTGGACCACTTGCTTGTATGGGATAGCAAATGCCTATAGAAAACCATATTATGGTCCCTAGAAGATGACCCTTCCATGTGGCATGTTAATTTCCTTGTTTATTCAATGAATTGTATGATTGGCATATTTAAGGACTGGATTGGTTGTTTTTAAAGAAATTACTAGGTACTGGGATATTATTATCTCACTTTGTATTTTTGTCAAAACCAATTCCAAGTGTTCCAGAAAGTTTTTGAGAAGCAAAGTAGGAATAATAGACCATTATGTAGCCATTTGGAATGTTTTGTATCACCATGTATATGTTTGACATAGAAACTCAATTTTGGAACAATATGTAAATATGATGATATGTTGTGTAATTCTAGAAAGTATGTAAATGTGGATGATATGTTATGTATAATAATGTATATATTCATTAGGTTCAGGGTTTTGAAGTTCCAAGTGGTAAAAGTTATATGTGCTGTCCAATTTTCCTTATTTTGGCACTATTTTGCTTGGTGAGAGGGAAGAATGAGTAAATGACTTTAGAATGGCTTGAAATTTGGCATACAAGGTCTGAACATGTTGTCCCCAAATTATAAAAAATTTGGGAATTTTTAGAGATGAACTCATGGGTCAAGTAAATCCAACCAGTGATGCTGTTCCCAAATTGACAGATTTGAGTTTTAAAGAGAACTTTCAGATTTGAGGAAATAACTGGTTGAGATTTGAGCTGAAAATTTTATTGTAGGTTCCCAACATGTGGAACTATGCCTATACCAAATTGTACAAAATTCTAGGTTGGTTGGTTGTCCCAAATAAATGCAAATTAGAACAGGGAAACTAAGAGAATGAGAAATGATGAGGAACCAAATGTGTGAGTTTTGGTCCAAGATTTTTATGGCACATCCCAGATATATTGAGAGTATCCTGTGCCAAATTTGAGAAAATTTAGAGATGATTTTTCTAGCTAACCCTAGCAATAGAAATAAGTGATTTCTGAAAGGGTGCAAGCTATACAGTTCCAAAAATAGCTATAGCTTAACGGCAATATTAAAAAGTTTTGGATTGGGATTGTTCTCATGAAAAGAAGAGATATAAAGGTATTGTTCTAGAGATTTTAAGCATATTTGTGCATCACTAGCTAATTTTCCATCTTGGCAAGTTTATGGTACAAGGTAAATGGGTTTAGGGGACTTGAATGTTAACTTGAAGTTTTTGTTGGAAAATTCAAAAGAAAATAAAATTTGAACCAAAACTAAATTGGAAATTTATATTAATCTAGAATTAAGAACAAGTATTTTTATGTGTGGTTTTTTTTTCCTGGTAAATGAATTAGATAAATATAGAATTAGTAGAGATCTTACAAGAAGCACCCAAAAAAACTTTCTTATTATATTTTTTAAGGATATTTGATGAATAATTCTATTTCCAAATAAATATTACTACAAAATCTAGAAATAATATCATTAAATAGACATTAAATGAAAGTTAAACTGATATATATATATATATATATATATAAGTTCGGTGATGTTTTTGTAAATATGAAAAAACCTACAACATTGGTTATTATAAAAAAATTCAGTCTAGACAAAATATCACATTTGATATTGATTTAACTTAAAGAACTGACGTTCTTCTAAAATTATTTAATTTATATCATTTTGATATAAATCATCTTTGAAAACTATAGTTCCTTAATTAAATTTTTATTTGATTATACTAAAAAATATTATTATATTAAATTCTTATTTAATTATACTTCAAAAAAACTTTATTATAATATAATATATGATTTATTTGATTATACTAGCACTGTAGGATAGAGCAACCTATTTAACATTTGAATTAAATTATTTTCTTTTATTTATCGTTTGCAGGACCGATCTTTTTAATAAACTAGCTAGTCTAAATTTATTATTTTGTAAAATTTAATCATCTATTTGATATATTTAGCAGAAGAATAATACTACTTGCATATATTATTATTATTATTATTATTATTTTCACGTTTATATAAGTGATACCATTTCAATCAAATTAAATTTATTATTTAAAAAGACAATCAATTTAATTCTATGTGCCTGTATAAAAAAATTATTTGTGCAAGAATCATAATTATAAAAAAAAACCCTTGACTAAAAATGTTAATTTTCATATTTTAGGCTAATTTTAACATTCACTCTTTAAAATTTTTGGTCATTTGAATTAAAATTCAGTGCTTAAAATAAAATTTAAATAAACACAC
>JANHAO010018768.1:0-13462 GCA_026873985.1 Saraca asoca
AATTAAGAAATTAAATATATTAAATTAAATTATATATAAAAAATAATTAATGTATAATATAATTTATAAATTTAAATTTGTAATAGATAAGTACTTATAAATATAACAAATAAAAATTATTATAAATTTTATAAAAATTAATAATTAATAAAATATTATAATTATAAATCATTTATTCAGTATCTCTTTTAAAAAATTATTTTATAATGAAAAAAATGAAAAGAACAACCCAATTTAAAGATAAAATGTAAAACAAAAAAATAATTAAATCAATTTTAAAAAATTATTTCAAGTTCACTGGTTTATTTGATTTAATCCAATTTTGATTGATCTGATTTGATTATAAAATAATTTTATAATTGAATCAAATCGTTATATATATATATAAATATATTGATTTTTGATTTAATCAATTCGATCAGTTAATCAGTTAATTTGTTCTATTTTTTTTTGAACATTAGTCTCACACATTTAAAATTTAAATTATATTTATCTCAATTTATATAATAAATTTGATTTAAACCTAGTTCTTAAACTAATTATAATATAAAACTATAGGTTACTTATCCAATTTTATACAATTAATTTACAAATATCTAGTTTTTGATCGGGTGTACAGATTGACAAACACCTCTTAAAGAAACAGAATTTGTGGTTATTGAACTTTTATCTCATATCACTTTGAACTTTTACTTACATTAGACTTAATCAACTGATCAACAAGTAATTCATTGTCCAAGGCTGAAACTCCATAAATCTGACCAAATAGGGATCCGGTACAAATTTCCCCTGTCCTTGCCATCACCAGCATATCATATTTCATTTTGATAGGAGAATGTACCATTTTATTGCTGCCAAGTGCCGATGCTACACGCTTAGACTGCAGAGTTTGCAGGGCACCGCTGATTGAATGATTCTCAATCACCTAAAGATATCAATTGCATCTTTATCATTATTATTAATTATTGTATACTATCAGAAAAGAACTCATTTCTATCTCACTTTAATATATATCATGTTTAAAATTTCAAATAAAACAAATTTATTGACATTTTTAATGACATGCAAAACCAAACTTATCAGACAATAAACCTTTCCTCTCCCATTTGGTCAGAAAGATAAATGCATATATACGTGTACTAAACTTGTAAAACTCACATGATTATTATTGCATGTATCTATCTTATTCTTCCCTGAATAAAAAATAGATTTTTAGAAGGTTTCTGTTGATTGATTATAGAATCATAATACATATATATTATAGTTTTAGATTGCGATTTGCAATTACAATATTGACATATCATTGTTATTGTATCCATTTTTACAATGTAATTTTTCGTAATTTTGTATTATAATAACAGCATTTATTAATATTTTCTGTGATTTTCACAATCGCAACCGCAACGGAATTCACAACCATCTCACCATAATTTAGTTCCCTTATCTGTTACGCATTCCAGATGGCACAATATCTCCGAGTAGTCCTTCATCCTTGGGAGGTTGTGGGGCTGCTGCTTCGTTGGATCCTCCTGCTTCATCCTGTGCCTGGTGAGGCTGAGAAATGTTGAGAGTATTTTCCATGGGTGGTAATGGGCAATAAAACTGTGACATTGTAGGAGCTAACTGGCCGGCAATGGCGGATCCACGGCTGATGGTTCCACCGCGAGGGAATCCAACGGTGTGATGACAGTGTCGGCCTTCATATGTTGTAATCACAACGGCTGGATCCTCAAAAGAGCGTTCAACCCTTTTTTTAACGGTGCATTTGGTGTTTGTGCAACGGTAGTAGCTCCTGTGCAATACATATGTCAGCTCAAGGATGCCAGATAACTTTCCACATACAATTATTAATATCTTTTGATTATTTTTCCACATACAATCAATATTTATACTTTCTGGAGCCACTTATGCTAGACTGAGCCTCACCTTTCAATTATAAAAGAACAACCACTTTCAAATTGCCAACCAAAAGCTGTTACCTTGAAAAAGATAAAATTTCTTCACATGATTTTACGTAAATACAAGAGAGGTAAACATAATATATACATAAATTGTATGGTTCCTTGGACAAATTTTTTGATTCCAGTTATATAAGGCAAGTTGTGTTTATCTCTCTTTGTTATTCATTAACCATCTCTACTAAGAAAATTTTCAAAAGGTTAAAAAAGATTAAAGAATCAACAAAATATCTTAGCAAGTATTTACAGTAATAGGTATATAATTTTTTTGCTTCCATTTGAAAAGAATGGTCAGATAATCAAAGCTATTGAACAAATGGATTCAACTCTTTTAAAAGGTATATATAAACTGCAGTATATAATAAATATCTTGAAGATAATAGTATGGTATACGCTTGGGGTGATTGTAAAATTCTTTTAAAACTTCTTCTATCACAGTTACAATTTTTCTTTTATAACAAGACGTTTGTAAAACAAATAATTTTATATAGAATTTACTTATAAGAATGATGTAAAAAGTTATCATAACTATATATTTTGATCAAATTTGCAATACAAAAAATGTTGCAAAAAAAATATATATACACTTTTTATTTAAAAAAAGTACCAATATAGAGCCTAAAGTTTTAGCGAATATACTATCTTGAATCTCTGAAGTGCAACTACCCACTAGCATTTTATTCTGAAAATATGAAGCAGCAGCTACTTAAGGAATCAAGAATTTGGCAATAGAAAGGTTATATAGTACAGTAAAAAAGGTAGAGATGCAAACCTAGGAAATGGACTATTCTTGACAGCCTTCTGGCCATACTTGCGCCACCTATAGCCATCCTCAAGGTGATCCACTTCACTCTTTGTCATAAATGCAAAACGTGGCTGCCGTATTCGCTTTTGCCCCTTCTTTTTACTTTTACTCCTACAAAATATATGTCACCTACATTTATCAAAATAAAGACAACATATTGATACTCAATGTAACAAGAGAAGAGACGTCATGACCTAAACGAGAAGAAAGAAATCAATTGGCTTTCTTATGGTATCAATTGTCAGAAGAAAAAAAAAATAAAGCAAAAAGGCATTAATTTGTTTAAAAGAGAGAAAAAAAATAAAGGTTAAAAAGACATTTTCTTTTTGTCATTTTTGTCCAAATGAGTTTTAACGCATATAATTGTAATTCTACGATAGCATTGAGATATTTTAGTATTATTGTTAATTATATTTTGACAAATCAAAAAATTATATTTTTTATTTTCACATTCCTTCTATCATGCTATCAAAACATTTAACTTATAATTATACAATAACTAGAAATAACTAAAAAAGGGGGGTTTTAAAACTTTTCCATCCAGCTCCTGAATTTGAATTCAAAATGTGTATGCGTCTTGTTGACTTTTAATTAAAAAAAAAAAAACTAGAAGCAACCACCAACAGACAGATTCATCACTTGTCAGTTTTCTTATTTCCAATATATATATATATATAGCTTTAAGTTGACGAATATCAATAAAATCAAATGAATTAAAGGAAGAAGCTCATGTGGCTAAGCCCATTTAACACATAAACGGAATGGTATAAGAATGAAAAGAACAAAATTAATATCATTAACAAGTGAAATTAAAGTGTTAAACAACCACAAAATTTCCAAATAACATGGTATTTTAATCACAAGACTTGCTAAGAAGGACACCTAAATCATTCTTTAAGGAAGAATCATTTTGTCACAAAAAAATAACTAAAAAAATGTGAAGCCCAAATATAAATATTATAGTATCAAATACTTTTAGCTTTTTTCCCCCACTGTTTTATTACCTTCATTTATTATAACTTATATAGACCATAGGTTAAAATTCTTTTGGAAAACACCCCGAAAATACTATTCTCCTCATAATAATAAAGCGTAAAGCTCCCGCCGCAATAACGGCGTCGTCGTGCAGACGAAGATTCCAAGAATTTGATTTTCTTCCAAAATTGTGAAACCCAAAAACTCACTTTCACCGAAGATGAAGATGTCAAATTCCGTTTTGGCAGATTCTAGAAATGTACGGTCACGGAATATGGAATTGCACGCCCCCCTCCCCCAACCAAACAGAGACTTAAAATAAATAGTACTGAAAAACCACAGCTTGATTCCATTATGATTATGATTTTTATTGCTATTTTCATGTATTTCTTTTTTTGACCCCGGAATTTGACCTTAATTACCACTTCCCTACACGCAAGCAAAGCAAGCAACAATAGGATTTTCCATTTTCTTTTCAATTTGACGGAATCACTCACGGTATCTCTGGCGGATTTCCATCGGAGCCAGTGGACCTCTCCGGCGGATCCTTGCTGGAGCTCAACGAGATCGATTGATTGTTCGACGCCAACTTATCGGCCACTTCAACTGATGAAACGGCCGTAGCAGAGTGAGCTGGAATCCAGAACCCTCCGCCTCCTCCCGCCAAATCGGGCATGTCGTCGGTTCCTATCCGGTCCGGTTGTTCCGGTTCCAAATTCCACCCGAACTCACTGAGTATGCTGCTTTCTCTGTCGCCGGAGAAGAAATTTACGGCGTCCAAAATATCTGCTCCGAGTGAGCTTGACGCGCGGGTGAACTCTGTCGTTGTTGGAGATGCAGGAATGGATGAGGTTTCCTTGTCTTTCTGTTCCATTCATAGAACAATATATATAGTAGAAGATTGTGATCAAATTAATTGGTTTGAAATTTCCGGGAAAAATTTTCCCGGAAAACACGGATACCGAGTGAGAGGGAGAGAGAGTAAGAAAATATAGAAAGAGTAAATTAGGGTTTTAGAGCTCGATATTTGAGAGAAGGAAAGGACGCGTAGATTTTGATAATTTATGAAGAGATAGAAAGCTTATGACCAGTTTGATAATCAGCCGAATATCTTATTGGCTAACTAATAATTAAATATATTCATTGATTTGATTAATTAACTAATTATTTATATAAAAAAATTTAATAAAATTAATTATTTATATATATGTGAAATGATATATGTTTCCTATTTTATAACCAGTTGATTACATTGATTGTATTAATTAATTTTGATAAATAATAATATTAATTATTTATATAAAAATATTTAATAAAATTATGTATTTATTATTAATTATTTATATATAAAATAGTATATAAAGACGTACGTATATTTTATAATTTATTTAAATATTATTTTATTTTAATAATATTTTAAATTTTAAAATATTATTTATTACATTTTTTCTAAAAAAAATTATTATAACTTATTATTCATTAGATTTTCTTTTAAAAAATAAATAATTGTAATCTATTATAAATTTTTTATTAAGAAAAAATTTTAGGTAAAAAATAAGTTCATTATTAATTATTGATTGTTATTATTGTTGTCCATATTATTATTTTTTATAAGTTGATGATGGGATGAAGGGTCAAATATTATATATATATTTAATATATATAAATTAATGAGGAAGTAATTTATCATAAAATATAATTTATGTATATTTTTATAAGATTTTTTTTAATGCATCAAGAAAAAAGGTGTTAAAAATTGAATTAATTAAAGATAATAATTTTTTTATACCTTAAATTAAAGGAACAAAAAATTAATTCAAATAATTATTTATCAAACACTCAAAATAACTGATTAACGGACTTAGTCAAATAACTAAAACCCCTAAAATTAGTTAAATGTTAATCAAAGGACATGAATATATTGTGTTATTTATTTAAATATTTTTTATTTTAATATATTATTTATTATATTAATTTTTTTAAGAAAATAGGTAATTGTAATTTATTATTTATTAGATTTTTCTCTAAGAAATAAATAATTATAATTTATTATATTTATTAGATTTTTAAAAAAATAATTTTAATCCATTATTTATTAAATTTTATTTTAAGAAATAAATAATTATTAAAAGTAAGAGTATCAAAAATTGAATTAATCATGGATAATAGTATCTTTTTATACATTAAATATAAATTAACTAATTAAAAACATGAGATTTCAACTTTTTAAAATTAACTTTTTTAAAATCAACCTATTGATGTAAATAATAATTTATCAAACACTAAAAATAATGATCAAATAATCGAAAATTCCCCCAAATCAATTAAAAGTTTATAAAAAAAATTGTTTCCCAAATATTTTCCGTATCTTTGTCAATATGCAGCTGCATAAATAAGCTGAGAAAACAGGGAGAGGAGAGAGAAATCATACTTTTTTTTGCAAAAAAAATTTGAATCAAATTTGAGGAAAATATATTAAAGAAGAGTTTTTTTTTTTTTTTTAAAAAGAAGGGCTTGCATGGATGAAAGCGTGATATGTACTTTCCAGCATGTAGGAACGCGCTGTTCTTCCTCCGCGAGGCTTCATGCATGTAAATGATTTGCATTTTTGCCACCCTTTTCTTCCGCATTAGCTTTTTCGTTAAAAAAAAAAAATCTCAATTTTTAATTAATAATAAGATTTGTTACCTTGAGTCACGCACCACCTTTTTCTTTTACAGTCTTTTTCATAAAAAAAAAATTAATTTCTTAAAATTTATACAATTGATGAGATTTATTGCATCTAGTCACTTTTATATTTAAATTTTACTATTACTATTTAAAAAATCATATGATAAACAAGTACTATATATCATTATAATTTTGAATGAGACTAATGTCATGACTTTATAATAGAGTAATATCACTACAATAGAACACATCTTTAGTAGCGGTTCAAGGACAGAGGCTTGTACATGGATTAAGCAACCCAGGTTTGACACTTGTGAAAAGCATGTTACAGTTGATTTTTAATGGCGGCTTTGCTGAACCACCGTTAAATACCAAAATTTAATAACTGTTGTGTTAAAATCACCGTTAAGTACTAAATGTTTAATGATAGTTTTGTACAGCCGTCATTAAATACCTTAATATTTAATGGCGGTTGTATCAAAACCACCGTTAAGAATGCGCTACAACCTCTCTTTAGCACTGAATTGGGTTAGATCCAGCCCACTGTCTTAGTCTGTTTCTTGTTCACCTGGTCTAAACATGGTCGAGTTCTCTCTCCCTCTCGCTCACCAGTCGAAGAAACGATGACATGGCGGCAAAGGTAAATCAACCTCTCTTTTGTTTTTCCTGTTTTGTTCTTTTTAAAATTTGGTGTTGATGGAATTTGGGTGAAATGTTTGTAATGTTAAACTTTGTTTTATAAGGTTATTGATTAGGGTTTTCTAATTTAATAAGATGAATGTATGCGGGGGGTGTTTGGTTGTGTTTTGAGGCGATTTGGAGGATTTGTTCTGAGGTAATCTGGGGCTTTATTTTGTGTCATTTTGGCCTTTTGTAATTCTTTGAACACTTGTAATAATGTTAAACTAATGAAATTGGCTTTTGGTTTGATTGGTGAACATTATGGACCTTATCAATTTGGCATAATGTGAAAAATAAAGCCTAGAATAATGACAGCTAAAAGTAGAAATGACATATGTCAAAATTAAGGGGATGATTGAGCTTCACTGTACAAATTCTTTGAGTTTTGAAATTATCAAATTCTGCATAGTGCATAGGCTAATTGATAATTAACCAATCGACACCCTCTCAAGGGACCTTTTGTCCTATTTTCTGAGAGGTCTTGCTTTACAAGCCTTTTATATCATCTTCTCATCACTGACTGATTTCATTATAGTCATTGTTGGCTTGTTATTACTCATTTATACTACTTTTACTTTGTTTTGTTCTAAAGATCTTTTGCAACTTGTGAATGATTAGGCTTTGTAATATAGTTAAAAAAAACATGATACGTGTAGGATCATAATACAAAATTACAGGTACATAAGACAAAATATTTAATTTCTTTTATAAAAAATTTATGTGGAAAAATACGAGTGAAACGATGATTAGATATGTAAAGTATAATTAACAAAACAATCACGTTGGTCATTAGTATTATTAAATGTTGATCATTAGTATTATTTAGTTTTAATTTTACTACTTGTTGGAATTATATGTCTACTTATTTTTTTGAAGTCTCTAACTTTTGTTGATAATTTTTTTGCAGCTATGCCACAGGGAAAGAGGAGTAGAAACCCAAACAAATCATTCCTACATCGAATGATCCATCACAATCTTCATCACACACTCATTCCGATCCTCTATAACTTCACATTACTAAGCCTCTTCCACCAACCCAACCTCGGGCATCAATGAATTTGTCACCATCCTACCATGTGGCATCAAACCTTTCACTACCTTAGCAAAAGGTTATTGATGATGAAGGAGCCTAACAACCATTGCAAAATTGTCCACCATCCAGAGGCCATTGGAAAGTCACGGTTATAGGTAAGGGTGTTATTGTTGGATAATATTTATTGTATCTAATTATACTAATTGAACATTCATTTGCAAATAGATTCTAATGGATGTCGAAAGATGGTAGATGTGAAAACAACTGATGTGTGGGAATTACAGAACCAGAAGATAGTCATTCCCTTTGATGACTATGGTAAGCCAATGAACGATGTTGCTAGCATATATGGGCAGATTCTGGGACAATTGGCTTCTGAGCCTATTAACCTCTTAATCACTTATGTTGATTGGAAGAATGTGTCTAAGGCTTGGAAGGATGAAATATTTGATAAAAAAATCAAGACAGTAAAAAAAATTGTGCATTTTATTTGTATTTGTTGTCACACTCGTTATATAAACTAACAAAAGTTATTTTATTTATTCTTTGAACTCGAGGTTTGCCAGATCCTATTGTAAGGAGTTAGACAATTAAGGACTTGGGTAGAAAATGGAGGGACTTCAAAGGTAGAATTTGACACGAGTTCAATGATTCCTTCACATTTGTAGGAAATGTGTAGAAAAAAATGCCTCAAATCGCTAGAAGCAATTAGTTCCACATACAACTGGCTCCAAAAGCTTTGTCAAGAAAAGGGCTGAATTGATTTGTTCCACACTTTCTTATTTAAGTACTATTATATTATCTACATTGAAATACATTAGCTAAATTGATATATATTCTCATGTAGGCTAAGAGCTAGGTCGTATGATAGGAAGAATAGATCTATGGTTTCATGTTCATAAGAAACTGGACAACATGTATGTTAGTGAAGCAGCCAAAGACAAAGGGGTTAGTTTTTGCTTCATGTTTTATGTTATAAGATTACGCATTCACAAACGTGTTAATGAAGTAGATATTCTGCCTTTGTAGGAGCAAATTGAGGAGATCTTGTCCTAGGACCCTTTATTGTAATCTCAGGCCATGTCACAGGATAATGTCGTAGCAAAGGTATTTGGGAAAGAGCACTCCAGATAGGTTCGATATTTAGGCTTTAGACCATCCTATTCAAATGTATTTAGCAAAGCTTCTCAATAATTCAGTGGCATGACATTCGATAGCCCTGGTTCTAGTGAGCAAATACAGGTGAGATTCCACAGTTTGGAGGCAGAGTTGACTTCTGAATGTGAAAGGCGATTAACTATAGAGGGAGCATTGGCATCAATTTTTTAAAAAATGTTTGGGACAGTATCTGTAAAACTTGCCAATTTGATAGCCCACCCTTCACCAGTAAATTTCTATTATTCTCTCTATTGGTTGATGATGAATTGACTATATTTGTTAATTGCTGTTGATAGATTGGTTGTGTTTGTTATTGCTGTATTTGCTGCATATAAATTATAAGTTAGAGCTAGCTTTTAGGAATTGGATTTTCTATATTGATTTTTTGCCTTGCTAGTTGAATGATTTTTTGCATTGATTTTCTGCCTTGCTAACTGAATGTGCTTTATAGCAGATATGTGACTTTGGTTATGATTATTTACTATTGTTTCTAAAGTCATTAGTAATTTTAATTTAACTACTATATGCTAGCTGAATGTGCTTTGCAGCAAATAATTTGCTAATTGAATGTGCCATAGTTCTCATTGTTTCTGCACAATTTGGTGTGATCATTGTTCTCATAATAATAGTATTGCAAACACGTGATTTGGGAGGTAGGATAGGTTATATAGTTAAAGTGTTGAAGCTACCCACAAACAGCAAATCATATTAAACAAAAGCAAGTAAATGGCAGTGCAAAGGGGAAAGGTTGATCCGTTATTAGCAAATCATATTGAACCATCTTTTTTCCTTTCCTTGTCCTTTTCCCTTTCTGCTTTTTGATTAGCTCAACTTAATTTATAAGAATTAATCATGATACTTGTCCAAGATACATTGGTAGGACTTTCTTGATTTTTCCATGCATTGGTTATATATGAATGATTTTCAAAGTTAGTATATTAATTTACTCTAATTTTATTTTACAGTTACCAGATATAGGAAGTGGATATATTGCAGATGCAAAGCCTTCTTCTCACAATAATCATGGCACACTGTCTTGATTTAGACCTTTCGATTGTTAAATTATGTATAAGATTATTGAATTCTAACATTTAACAAACAAATGTTTAAATATTTATTATTAATACAAAATTTATATTTAATTTCATTTATTTAAAATATATGCATTTATTGTAAATTATTCTTATAGAAGGTTAATAGATAAAGGAAAAATTAGGACAAGGAAACAAAAAACAAATCTAAAACCCTATATTTAGTAGTGATTTTTTTAAAAAATTTTCCAAAAGATCACTGCTATAATCAGTGAAAACCATTGTAAATTTTTTTAAAAAAAAAAATTCAAAAAACCACTGCTAAATGTAGCATAAACTGTTGCCAAAAATAATTTTTCAAAAAAAAATTCAAGAAACTGCTGCTAAATGTAATGACAACCACCATAAAAAATAATTTTTTTTTTTAAAAAAAAATTCTACAAAATCGTCACTGAGGAAACCGCTGCCAAAAGTAAAATTTTTTTTTCAATTTTCTAAAATACTGCCACTAAATTCAGGGAAAATCGTCGCTATTTTTAATTTTACAGTGGTTGCAAAACCACCGTTACATGCAAAGAAAATCACTGCTATGTACACCATTTTCAGCGATTAAAGAAATTACCGCTAAATGTAGAGAAAAACTACTGCTATGAATACCATTTCTGATGGTTACAATAACTGCCTCTAAATGCAGAGAAAATTGTTACTGCGTACACCATTTTCGATGGTTACAAAAACCACCGTTAAATACAAAAATAATTATTGTTAATACTTCCAGACCCATGCATCTGTGGAATTACCATGAAAGGTATTAACCGCCACTAAATATGTAAAAAAATTGCCACTAAAGGTAAATTTTTTTGTAGTGTATATTGTACTTCTAATCTTCTATTTATAAAATAAATAGCCATCAAATGTCATTATAATATGTTTTGTGAAAAGTATTTATAAAGAAAACTTTTATACAAAAAATTTGGATTAATGTATAAATGATTTTATTTTAAAAAAATAATAAAAAAAATTGGCATTCAAAATAGGACCAAATGTTACAAAAATGTAAGTTATTTTTCTATTTTATTTTCTAAGCTTTTTTATCAGGGTATTCTTGATGAAGATATTCGAATCTAAAACATTTAGCAAACTAATCAACTTTTTCATCAGTAACTCACACCTAATATTTTTTTTTTTTGGTTTTGTATTCTAATTTAGGATTAGTTTCTTTGAGCGAAAAATTATTATATAGAAACTATTTTCTTAACTTTTCTATATTTGAAGTTAGTAAAAAAATTGGTCAACAAAAAGTAAATTCTGACTAATAAAATATGATAGTTTATTTTGGAAAAAATTATTTTAATTAAAAGAAATTACTTTTCCAAATCACTTAATTATAATAAATAGTCTCACACTCTCTTTCTTTATTTGCTTTTTTCTCTCTACCCCTCTCTCTATCCTATTTTTCTCTCTATTATACTTTTTCCCTCTTCTCTTACCTCTGATTTTTTTTATTTCTCCTTTCCTCCTTCTATCCCTCTCATCTTATTCTTTCTTTTCTCTCTCACCATACCCCTTTATTTCCTCTTTATCCTTTTCACTTCCTCTCACTATCTCCCTTTCTCTCTCTCTCTCTCTCTCTCTCTCTCTCTCACACACACACACACACACACACACACACACACACACACACATATCTCTCTTCTTTCATCTCTTTTTTTATTCTTACAAATGTTGATATTTAATAATTATATTAAAAATTTTATTGAAAAAGTATTAATACAATTAAAAGAGTTGGCAAATGTGTTAATAATTTTGGCCAAATAAGTTGATTATAAATTAACTTTATGAAGAAATGGTGAATGTGAAAAAAACATGATTTGATTATTCTTCTTTACATGTTTTTAATATAAAATATACTTAAAATTTGATTTTTATTAATAAAGATTTGTTGATACTTGTTGTGTGTATTTTCTGGTATTATGAGAAATAGGCTACCAAAAGCCTAATAGACAAGTTCAACTGGTGAAAGGCTTAGAATCATTCAAGTTGCTGGTGACCTTACGTGTAAACTTCAGATCATTAAAGATGAGACTTGCGAGAGCCTCAGCTTGCAGGTCTTAGCTAGCTCATAGGTCTTAAGTCTCAGCTAGCTCCTAACTTCGAGCTCTCAACTTTAAAGGAGAGCTTGTTGTTGCTCTCACTCTTTACGATGATCTTCCCCTATTTATAGAAGCAGGAGGTAGAAATATAATTTAATGAATTGTAAATTTGTTATATCAAATAATAAATGTGTTGATAATTTGGACTTTTGCAAGTCGACTTCTGCAGACTAATTTCTGCGAGTGGGCCCTGCAAGTTAGTATCTGCAAGTGAGTCTCACAAGTTGATATTGGTTGGGGAAGTGTTAGAGCTCTCCTTTAAACCTGAGAGCCTGAAGCTGGTAGCTAGTTGAGACCTGGGACCTACGAGCTAGTGCAAGCTGGAAGTTAGCTGAGACCTACGAACTCGGGGCTCTCGTAGATCTTAACTTTAGCGACCTAAAGCTTACACATCAGGTCACTAGCGACCTGAATGATTCTAGACTTTTCATCAGTTAGACTTGTCTATTGGGCTTTTGTCAGCTTGTTTCTTATAATACCAGAAAATATACATAATAATACTTATTGTGAAACACTCTAATAATAAAATGATTATTATGTGACTTAACCTTAAAGATAAAATTTATATATGTATAATGATATTTTTAACACAAGAAATCAAACAAGAGAAAATATTTTTTTCTTATATCACTACAAGAATTTTAGGAAATTCCAACGGACAAAATCCGTTGGAATTTCAGAAAAATCCGTTGGAATTTGGTATTCCAACAAATTTCGATCCGTTGGAAAAACGCTCGTTGGAATGCTCAATTCCAACGGAAAATATTCGTTAGAATATCAATTTATAAATTTTCTCCAACGAGCAATTCCAACAGAAATTCCAACGGCTCAAGTTCCGTCGGAATTTTATTCCAACGGAATAATTTCCGTTGGAATTTTCGTTTGAATTTTAATTTTATTATTTTTATTATTATTTTTATATAAACTCCAATATTTGACATAAAATAAAATAAAATTTTAAATATATTTTTGCACCTCTTCTCATGAAATAAAGAATT